>JANCMA020663289.1:0-18778 GCA_024336925.2 Zoanthus solanderi
AAACAATAAGAATTGATTAAAATCATAAGTATATAAAAAAATTTTACAAAATATTTACAATAAATGTAATCCCAAAATAATAACTTTGTCTCTCCACATCTATTGAAAGACAAAATTAACCAGAAAATTCATACAGAATTTATTATTTTACTTACCACAAGGGCTTTTCAGTGAAATGTTCTTTTTAATTAGATTAACTATAATCTTTTCTCCGAGGCAAAAATGTAACAGGCCCCAAAGGTATGCCTGGACCAGTAGGCCTACCAGGTCTTCCGGGTGAAGACGGGCTAGATGGTATGCCAGGAACGAAAGGTGTAAAAGGTGAACCTGGGCGACCAGGAATCCCAGGTAATCGCGGTCCACTTGGTGATAAAGGCTTCGCTGGAATCTCTGGAGAGACTGGTGCAATTGGGATGCCAGGTAATAAAGGAAATCCTGGTTTGCCTGGATTTCCTGGAATGAAAGGTATCAATGGTTTCTTTGGAATACCCGGGAGGAAAGGTATTATTGGTGTTCGCGGTCGATCCGGACTTGCAGGTAAATTAAAATACTATTAATCACCTTGTTTTTTAATATCTTTAAGAGATAAAAAACATTCTGTTTCTGAGAAATGCAATCTCTTCCCTGGGGTTGGAGTTCAAACCTATTTTCGTCCAAGTAAACAGGTTTTTAGTTTCCCATTAGCTAAATTAATACAAATAGAATTTCACCAACAAGTTGTGTCAGTCATATCTGTTTTAGGGGTCGTCCATTTTTATCATCTTTTCAAAACGTAAGCTCAGGGGAGGGGATCCAAGGCGGGTGTATGCTCTTTCAAAATTATTACATTACAATATTATTTCAACAAAAACCAAATTAAAGCAAACAATTGAACATGAATTTCATCCCCAAGAAACCTTCAAACGATTACCAGAAGTTTACTGTATAAACGATTTTTCTCTATTTATATCCTCCTGAAAATCCTAGTTTTGTTGCGTACGCTTTGATGGGGTAGGGAGGGAGTTTGGAAAAACGTACATTTTGTACGCTCGTGAAGAAAATGAGAAAAATGCACTACCCCTCAAGACTATTGTTGTTGATGATTCAAAAAGCTTTATAAATACTTTTCCCTTTCAGATACGCGTGCAACAACGCAATAACGTTATGAATGATCTTTGCGGTTGATTTTTTTATTGAGACCGAGTTTGTACCGCGGTGTAAACAATGACGTTATGAATGATCTTTGCGGTTATGATTATTGAGACTGAGTTGGTACCGCAGTGTTAACAATAACGTTATGAATGATCTTTGCGGTTTCGTACGCAATCTTAAGCAAAGTCAAAAGAGAAGCCGTAAAAAACCTTCAGGCCTCAACAGGATTCAAACCCAGGACCTCTGAAATACCGTTGAAGCATTCTAACCAACTAAAATATGAACCCTGTCAGGGCAGGCCGTTTTTAGTGAGTTTATGAATGCCACTCTGAGGTGTACAACGATCATGAGACTGAAATCGAATTTCTAGCTCTGTGTAAAAGAATGACCATCGCGGTTAGTTATGAAATTTTAAGCAACAAATTGTACAATAATTGGTGTAAATTGCTGTAGCTTCCACCTTTACTTGTACTTTAGTTAGTAATAAAAAAGAACCCTGTAGGTTGGATTAGAAATATTTGTGAGAGGAAACGGTAGGTATGAACATGTGCGTAGGGAAGTAGATAATACTGTTGTTGAGCACTTTTGGGGAAGTAAATGAAAAAGATACAGGACAAGATCCAAGGCGACCTAGAAAGAAATGGTTTTGTTGAGTAGAGGAAGAGATAGGGAATAAAGGTTGGTCAATGACCATGATTGGGATCGTTGAAAACGAAAAGTAGCCACCAGAAAACCAAATCTGATCTAGTTTGCTGGTAAGAGTGCATTATGACAGTTTGTGCTGTTTTATTACGTTATTAGTATAGTAATTTAAAAATGGCATTCGTATGAAACTTGCAGTTTCCGTACTCAGCGTTTAACCGTCATTTATACCTTATATGTAACTGAAGAATCATCTTTGTAAAAGGTCCTTTTGGTGATAATGGCGAATCTATTATTGGCATTGCTGGAGAAGATGGCAATAAAGGAGTTCGAGGGCCATCAGGAGAAAATGGTTTTCCTGGAGTGAAAGGAGATCCAGGCCCACCTGGTCCACCTGGTACTGCCTTGCCTGGTCCGCCAGGACTAAGAGGTATTGAAACCACTTTAACAGTGTAGGTTACTGTATGGAACCGAGTGTCATTAAGAAGAATACTACTTTTGAATTATTTCATTGTCATTTAGTAAAAAAACAATAACACTTTAAAAAGTTTGAAAACTTTATAGGAATTAATCTGTTGTTGCATAAGCGATCGTGTGAGTACTTTGTTTAAGTATAAGTGTGTTGTTCTTCTGACACTAAGAACTGCTAGGAACTTGAAGGGACAATACTCGACAGCACTTAGACGCCACTGTTAGTTGAATATACTGGCAGGATGCGTAGTACAGATGCCCAATCTATACAAATGATACTTTTCGCTCTTAGACCTGTCAATAGGGCTCTCGCTTTAATTTTCTGCGTTTTTCTTGAAGTTTTTATGATTCTCTTAAAAAAACTATGTTCTACGCCGAGTTAGGGTTTAGCGTTACGCCGTATGCTTACCAACTGAACGCTAGTATTTTTATGCCCGGATATAATAATTATACAAGGAATCGTAATTAGTGAATTTCAAGTTTAGCAGTTGCACCTAAATTCCATTATCTGATGTTCCTCTCATATTTTATTTCCATATTGCAACAACACCTGAGTCCTTAAAAACAAAAGCAAAAGATACTTTGGGTTTCTCACCAGTCTCTGTTCGCATAGGTTCTGTTTTATATCTTTCCATTTAAATCTTTTTTGCAATTCTAACTAAAGAGCTTTATACTACTTTCGAAATCACAGCAAATATAAAATCAAAAAGTCAAGGTTAGTTATAATTTTAGCCTGTGTAGATCCCGTTATTTAAGGTGTGAAAGATTACTTGGTTTGTATTGTATGTACATCAAAGTTTATGCTTTGGTAACTGTTTATGTTCTGTGGTGCCAAGAAAACAAATATACATATCTATGTTATCCAGAGGGAGAGGCAGGGAGCAGGGAAGGATGGAAATTGAAATGTCCATACTGAGGCTTGAACACTTAGCTAAACTCCAGTCTGTGTCCCTTCCCCCTGACCAAGTAATCAGTGTATAACGGATGATTTATGGTAGAGACATGGTTTAATTGAAAGTCATTTTTGTTTTTGTTCTTTGTAGGGCCTCGTGGTCCTAAAGGTCAGAAAGGTAGTCCGGCCAAGTACGTTGAAGACCAAGTGTTGGAACCAGGTTTCGCTGGTAATCCTGGTGCAGATGGAGTCGATGGAAGTCGTGGTGACAAGGGTATGATTGGATCCCCAGGTGATCGTGGAGAGGAGGGGCCTCGAGGAATCCCAGGGCCAAAAGGTATTTGTCTTATTTTTTGTGACAAAAGTAGACACTATGCCAACACCCATAAAAGTACTGTGAGTTAGTAAGGATCGGAAAGTGTTCGGGGTAAGTCCGACTGCTTGTCGGAGAAAGTCGACGAATCATTTATTAGGTGTATACCTCGCCAGACTACCTTTAGTATGGTAAAGTTTGTCGTAAATCTGTTTATCGGAAAAACTTGAAAAATCATTATTCGACCAATTTTTTCCGAGTTGATATTTAGAATCATGTTCTTTGTGGTTTGTTTTTTATTGCTGTCCTTATTTTATCGGATTCAAAGGTAATTTACTCAATTATTTTATATAATATATGGATATGCCGTAATAAATAAATAAATCTTTATTGGTTTTTGTCGTTAGAGAGGTGACTTCTTTTTCTTTAATTATACAATTTTGCATCAAATTTGTATTTACTGCAACAATGTTTGTTCCACGTAATACTTTGCAATTTCCATGTGCTAAGCTCACAAACGTTTTTGTTTACTTATCATGCCAATCGAGCCAGCGAGTTTGTGCAGCAAGAAAGATCTTTTTTACTTTTTTGTGATATTTTAAAAATTATACCTCTTGCCAGAGAAGCGATAGAGCCAAAATTCCTATCAGCGGGAGAGAGTTAATCGGAAAATTTTGAATTCCTTTAAGGTTTTTAAACAACCTACACTTAATTTACAGTCTGACTCTGAGTAATCGAGATTTGCCAAAGTGAAAACTTGATTTTTGGGATTCCGGCGAGTTGGTTTTAAGATGCCTCATAGTTGCTTCAAGTTTTAACAACCTAAATTTTCATTTAAATACATTTTATTCATTCAAAATTATTCAAAATTAGAATGTTAATTTCACGGAATGATTTCCATTTTCAATTTTTTTGCCTGCGTTTTACAAGTAACTAACTGAGAAACATGGATTACCACAGCTAAGATAAGGTAAATTCTTACCGATGAGATGACGAAAAAGCGATCATACACGTGTATATGGTAGTAGCTGTGTTTTCATAGACTTATCAAAATAGCCTTATTGTCGCTGAATGTTTGAATTTTTGTGTTAAATAGTTCTTTTAGTTCAGTCGTATTTAGATTGTTACGGTATGCTGTTACGTATTATCACTGATTTTAGGCTTCAGATAACTATCATCAGTGAAACGATTTACCTTCAATGAAGCAGTATATACAAATAGATACACATTCGCCCACTTAGTAATGGCTTAGCACTCTCTCATATTGTTTCATGGATTTCGTAATGATTTTGTAAACAAGATGTTATTGTTCATGTTTCTGTTAAGCAAATATATTTTTAACAAAACTATTTTACAAGTAATGTATTTGTGTTATTTATTTTCAAATTCTAACTCTGAGTGTTTCAATAACGATTAGTATTACAAGTAACCTTTTTTTTAAAAACAAATTAATCGTTCTCTGTAACGAAGTCCAAAAATTATTTAGTTTTGTGTTTCGAGATTAATCAAAATTTGCTTTTCAGGCAGAGGAAAATGTTTTCTAACCAGCAATGTGTAAATGTGTAGGGCGGGCGTGGTTGGCGCAGTTGGTAAGATCTCTGCCTTCCAACCACAAGGTCCCCATTTCGATTCCTGGCTCTGCCAAGATTTGAATTGATTTGTGCGACTTTCTTTCCCGCCTAAGCTAACTCAGCTTTCCATCCCTCTGGGGTAGGTAAATTAGTACCAGCATCTGCTTGGAGCTAACCTGCGATGGATTAGTGTCCCGTCTAGGGGGAGTCAAAGACTCTCGTCCGCTTAACACTACAGAAACCGGAGATAAGCACCGGCTCCATGGGCCACTTGGCCCGTTAAAGGATTTAGCTAGCTTAATGTGTAAATTCGTATATATGTTGTTATTCGAGGCTGTAGTTTCAGAATTAATTTTTCACTACAGTTTTATTGTTGTTGATGTTGTAAGTTATTGTCAAACACATGACTTACTTTTCTCGCTCTTCTGCAAGATGTGGAAAAACAAAGCTTACATTCTCTCATTTTTCATATTGTTTAGAACGTTCTAACGTTGATCCATAATGTTATTTCTTAACAGAAGTATGGCTAATAACGTATGTAATTGTTGCCTTTGAATGTAACTTCTTTTACTAGAATTTTCTAGAGAAATTATGAAAATAAAGGGTGATGGAGATGAGGCTTTCATTTTTTTCAATTATTGGTTCATTTACTTTAATAAAAGGGTGAAGATGAATTATTTCTACCAGCTGCACATTAAATGATTAATTGCACTTTTTGTACATGCCGGAATAAATTACGGCTTTTTACCTAAGATAAGAGTAAAAAAACTACAATGCAATATTTTGATAAATTTAAAGTGCATTAGAAAAAACTAAAGCTAAAAGGAAGCTCCTTAAGATATCTTTGAAATTATTTTGTAGGTAAAATGTAGATTCAGAATAATTTAATGCATTTTTGAACAATCAGGTGAACGAGGTGCAGATGGACCCAAAGGATTCAAGGGACTGCCGGGATTTGAGGGAGACCAAGGTTTTTCAGGGCTTCCAGGTCCAAAGGGATTACCCGGCTCAAACCAAGACCGTGGACCTCTTGGTGATACAGGAAATCCTGGTCCTTTTGGTCTTCCTGGCGAAAATGGAGACCCTGGTCGCAAGGGTTTCATTGGTACTGCCGGACCACCTGGTCCCCCCGGCGACCGTGGTGATATAGGCAAGTTCGTCTTCATGTTTTATTTTTTGTTTCTTATAAACTTCTGTAGTATGGAACCATATCAAAACCCATTGCCGTTTGACAACAAATTGTTTCGGGTTCCCTCCTTCACGTTAATGTATATGAAAAGGTTCATTTTACATCGAAGTATTTTTTTATGAGGCAACAAATGAATGCGATATTTATGACCAGTAATAAAAAACATTAAAAGGTAATTGTATAATACATTGTACGTCAATGATTCAGTTACTTTTAATTAACCTTTAAGAAAAACGTCAACAAAAGAACGGGTGAAAAATTTTATAATCAAACTTATTCATAAGTATTCATAAACTACAAAAATAAAACAGCAGTTTTGTTTTGAATTGATATAAAACAGAGAAAGAGAGGAAGAGACCTCGCTACCTCAATATTAGTCGTGGATACACAAAGCCGACCCAGATGTAAACAAACCAATATGCCAACGGCATTCTGATTAATATCGATTTTTGGAAAAATACCAGGAGACTTCTTACAGGATTACGAAGTAATCCGACAACTTTGATTTTTACGAAACAATTTTAATTAATGCTGGTTACAGTCAGCATGTACGTAACTGGCCACACTAAACGTTTGACTCTGAGGGACTCTGAATGCAATAATTTTTTTGTTCCTCGAGACTTTTTCTCAGCGGGAATTTATAAAATGTGACGGTTTTGCAATTTGCGTTTTGCAAGTCCTGTCTAATCTTGATCCCCACAAAGCTCCTAGTCATGATAACATACCTTCAATAGTGCTAGAGCGTTGTTCTGCTGAGCTAGCTCCTACTCTTTGGTTCTCGGTTCAACAAATCGTTGTCTCTGTTCCAACTTCTAATTATAAATGAGTAGAAGAAGTCCCTGTTCATATGAAACAAGACTGTTAAAAAGGTGGAAAACGTTTGTTCTTTTCCTCTATTGTACATTGTACCCAAGGTCCTTGAACGACGCTTAATAGCACACCATTGTACACTTCTCAAAGTATCTAAGACTAAGTTCATGCCAGCACGGCTTCCTTCAAGGTTGTTGCACAGTCACTCAACTCCTAGGCTTCCTCCACAGAATTGAGAATACGCTCAACAGAGGACAACAAAGTGACATAAAATACCTGAAAACACAAAGGAGAAGGGAAAACAGAAAAAAAAACTGTCTCATTCTAAACAATAGGCTTGCTCACTTATGTTTAAACTTTCCTTTTTATTTTTTGTTTTTTCTTTTGAGTTGTGTTTTTTTGTCGAGTGTATACATTTTATCTAATTTATTATAGTGTTAAATTCAATTCATGTATTACTTAAATCGGACGCACTTAATCTAGAGCCTTGCTCCGTGTTTTTGGCCTTTGAACCCTTAGCTAAACAAAAACACAAAGGAGTCGTAAGAACAAAACTTGTAGCGAAGCGATAAGAAAACCTAAGCACCCGTATCGTCAAAGTTTGAATCACTGAAAACAGGTAAAACTTATTTTTGAAATATTAAAAACTGAAGGTTTTTGAACAATTCGTTCATTATCAGAATTGACGTGGTTGGCATACCTATATTGATATGTTCTTTTTTCCAGGTGCGGTTGGATTCCCTGGCCGAGACGGACGGCCAGGCTTCAAAGGACCAATGGGAGTTTCAGGAACACCTGGAAACAGAGGAGAGGTTGGTGATCCTGGACCAGAGGGTCTACCAGGATCAAAGGGTTTCAAGGGTAGGAAAGGTTTTGAAGGTTTCAAAGGAATGCCTGGTCCACAAGGTCCTGATGGTTTTGGCGGTATCCCTGGGAGACAAGGAGTATCGGGTAAATTATGTTAAGAATGTCATTGGTGATGGACTTAATTTGAAAAACGGGAGTAATACTCTTTAAAAGGCACGCGGAATGCCTTACTTTTACAGCAATTACTCATATTGTTGAATTTGTTTAATAGTCTGGTTTTTGGAAACTACTAGTACTGTGACATGAAATGTTTATCTATATCCACAAAGAAGAGAATATGAAAAAAATTAAAAGCGATTGGTTGGTTCAGATATCTACAAATAATAACATTACGGCTGCTTGTATGCCGCTCTAAGTAACCTAGCAACAACATAGCGCTTGAAGTTTTTTAAAATTTAATTTTAACTAGAAGACTTTATTGATTTTTTACAGTTTTAGTTGTTCCTGTTCTAAAAGATTTCAAAGCTGTTTAAATGTTGCGAGATTTGGCAAAACAACGATCTTGTACGATTTACCAAACATAATGACAAGTCCGTGACAACTGACCCGTTTGTTGGCTTGGCTAGACCCTATTATTTCAAAGCATGTTCAAGAACTACTATGATCTTACAATTCCCAGTAAAAGACAACCAGATTTGTTTGGTTTTTAGTCGATAGTTTTGGTACGCTTTTTCACTTCTTCTAACTGGACTATGAAAGTTAAGCTTGATCAAAATTATGAATATTAATTTTGGCTCTTCCTTCCCACTTTCCTTAGCACAATCTTAGTTAAAAAGAACTGTTTCGTTTCTTGAATACTTGATTTAAAGGAACCTGCAAATATTTAAAAAGGAAAAGTAGATAGAACAGAACAAGCTTATATATCACATGAGTTTGGATCTGGTAAACACTGTGTACAAGAGGAGATCAGTTGTAGAATGATTTATGAAGGCATCATACATTACGAATATAAAGATTATTTTATAGAAAGCGTTTGGGATTTTCGCTTGAGTTAGTGAAGTTGATGTTCTGATACAAAACAAACGAGTGCAAATTTAAAAAAAAAAGCACTTTCCATGAAGTAATTTCTTTATTTCATACATACTGAGATTTACCTTCAACGTTTTTTTTATTAAAATAAAATTTGTTTGCATTTTTCTTCCGCAAAACAGTACACACAGAGTATTTAGAAAGTTCAACACTTTATATGTCGTTTCTGCAAAAACCAAGCTAAAAACAAACATCTGAATAATATACAAATGCATTAAATGATTTTTGGATTTTGTATTACTGAATAATCAGATTTATCCTGCTAAAACGTATCAAAATCACCAAAACAAAGTCGATTTTGTTTTCACTTTTGACTGTCATTGTCGTCGGAAGAATCTAAAACCCGCTTAATGCGTTTAAAGTTTTTTCTTGCTGTTGAGACTGAAATTGGTGACTGGTTATGGTATTAATTGTCACGTTAAAATGTCCACCATGGATAATTGAACCGGTAAATAGACCTGTAGCCGGCACAACGGGACTTTTGCTTTCGGTCATAAACTGAAGTTCGTGGAGCCTTTGCTGCAGCTTCCGCGGCAGTCGAAGTTGAACTCAATATTAGGGCATTTTTTTTGTTGTTGTTATTTATGCTTTGAACGTTTCTGTGTCTTGATATTGCATGATGTGAGTCGGAGGAATATCCATGTCATTTAATTTTTGAATCATCCTCCTCCGCGCACTGTGATTCGTAAGCCGTCGGCTTTCAAAGCCTGCTATCTCGGCCATAGATTTCAATTAACTTTTTTTTTTCTTGATTTAAACCAGGATTTGTTGCTGAAAGAAGCTACCTGTAGACCTTCGAGTATGGTTTATGCCAAGATGGGGTGTCTGGCGTAGCATCAGATCTGGCCTTTTTTGAGCGTAGACTTTGTACACAAGAACCGGTGTAACAGTGGATTTGGATTCCCCGGTCCAAATCCGCGGGGCTCCAAATCCGCTGTGACACCGGCTCTCTTTTAGGTAAGCCATTTGGAGCGGCAAAAGCCTTAGGTTTCACCGTTCTGATATTGATATGGTTCAGCTCCCGATCTAGTTTTAGTTTGCCGTTCTGTATATTCTAAATATTCCGACTCATCGATTTCTTGCACAAGCTTTACGTCACCCCAAGTCATTTTTTGATGCTCTTCAATATCAATCAATCAATAATAATATCAATCAATCAATAATTTATTTAGCCACGTTTCGCCCAGGAGCTAGAAATCTCGTTCAAAATACGAACGTGTAATGAACGCTCTTCGCATCCTCGCATACCAAAATGGGCTTTGTTGAGGAGCCAGAGTGTATTCACGAGAGCCTCAGCGCTTAAAATTCCAAGTAGCCCATTTTCGTACATGTTTACCTCTTCTTCGCTCAACGCTTCAGCTGCATTTGGTTTACTTCCTTTGCCTTGCTTTTTAAGTTGCTTACTTCAAGCTTCCAGACATTATTTTGCTTGGTCAAACTCACTGCCGTCGAGAATGCTTGCAGGGATTTTTCGTTCTTTCAGGAACCGGTTAAAACTTGAAAAGAGCCCTCGAAGGCTTGATGGTTCGTAATACTCGCCATCTCTCCGCACTTGAGTTCATGAAGATCTGTTTCTTTCACTTCTCTTGTCTCTTTCTTCTTTTTAAGGAATTCGCTATGCAGAGTAACGTCTCGTCAGGTTTTTGACAAAGTGTTTTTGTTCTGTTGTTCCTGGATGTAAAGTTTAATGGTTTTATCTAAAGTGATAAACCTGCTCGAAATTTCTGACACTCTATGTGGATTACAACTAGGCGTTTGTAAGAAAACTTTTATAAACTTGGTATAAAAAGTTGTGGAAATTCTTCAAACGTTTGTGAATGAATATTGAAGAGGCGTCAACAACAGTGTGAAAGCGTTCCGAAACGACTGATTCGTTTGACTGCTGGTTTCTGATTGCACAAAACGCTTTTTCCATGTGTGATAAAGTCATTTCGCGGTTGTGATTGGATGAAGAAATTTGCTATCGATTCTGTGCGCAAAAACTCAGTATGTATGAAATAAAACGAAGCCAGCTTGTCTTACACCTACAATCATGTCTTGACCACACTATCAGTTCGAACAAGCCTGTAAGAATTTTCTATGCAGATGTCTTACCTACCTCATCTATAAGCTGTCCTTAAGCCACCAAAACTTTCTGTATTTTACCATGAAGAATAATTTCATCAAAAAAACATGAATGATATCAAATATAACAATATTATTACAAGTATTACAACTTGAAGGAACGTCATTTCTTAGTTTGAGCGTATTAGTGGTGTTATGATTGTAAAGTCTTTATCAAGCATATACGTAATACTTGATTCCTTGGTCTGCAATTGGTGTGGTTATTACCTCTATATCTACAATAAGTTGTAGTAACCCGAGTCATTTGGGCTTATCATCAAGTTTTACTGTGCCTAATGTTTCCCGCCATTACTCAGGCAATCCTGGTATACCGGGAGACCAGGGACCTGTAGGTGACCCCGGACCACCTGGTTCTAAGGGAGCCCCAGGCGAGTTTATTCCCTTACCTGGAACTAAAGGAATGAAAGGAGAAATTGGTCAGCGTGGAGAACCTGGGCCTCGTGGCCCCCCTGGACAGCAAGGACTTCCAGGTAGGTGTCGGTTAAACGCATAGCTTTTGGCTAAATGAGTTTGCCAAATGAATCCAATTTTAGTTCAATTTTTTCGCAAAACTAGACAAGTGAGCCTTTACTGCACCCTCCTTTTCATTATTTTTTTTCCCACTCTGAAACGTAATCGACCATAGGTCAAGCAATATCTGGTGTTCAGTGGGCTGACAATCCACCTGTTAGCTCCTTTTCAGCCCAACTCCTCGATGATATCTAAATAAATGTAACTTCTCTGGAGTTCTTTATAAGTTAAAAGAGGTATATTGTTTAATCATATAATGTGGTATTTATTTTCTGTAGTAGTAATAGTACGAATTGTATTAATAGTTATTCTGTGAAGAATGCCTAAATATTGCGTATTATCGTTTTACTTAACGTCTAATATTTAAGTTGCATAAGCGTTTGAAACTGTTTCAACTTCTGTCAAATGTTGCCGTTAATTTTCATTTTGGCGAAAAAAAAAACAATCGTTATAAAGCAGTATGACTGTTTCTGCCTCATGCTAATTTATTTTACAACTCCATTATCTTTATATAAAGCAAATTTCGCCTACATTTTGTAACATTTTCAAAAACATACTTTTTGGCTTACTCCTACTGCCAGAAAGAGAAAGAAGGTTTAGTAACTGAAATTCTCAAATATGTCCGATTGAAGACGGAAACCTTGTGTTTAAAAAAATTCTTTTGCTTAGACTCTATTTTTTTATATTTTTGGTAACTGTTGTAACTGTAAAACAGCGCAGTGCTGCATTTTGTTTCAATTTTCAGGCGCAGCAAGTAAGATTAGAGGTCTTAAAGGTTTCCCAGGAGATCCTGGACTGCCTTCACTCAAGAAGGGCGAACCTGGTGCTCGGGGTCCGCCGGGATTTATTGGTCAAAGGGGCTTTCCAGGCAAACGAGGTGCTGAAGGTGAACCAGGAAGTCGTGGACCACCGGGAGGCAATAACGTTCCCGCTGGTTTTGTTGTAGTTAAACATAGCCAAAGTACAGAAATACCTCGATGCCCTTTTACTTACCGGTAAGTTCAGACATTCGTGAACCAAATGATCATCATGGCACCAATCAGCATCACTATCATTTTCTTAACCAAATTCTTTTGCATACTTCTCCAAAATCAAAATTATCACTACTTTTAGTTTACCTATCATTATTTTTATAATCAACAATTCTTTATCGTAATCATTTTTATAGCCATTTTTGTGGCTACAGCCACACCTCGAGTGTCCGTAACCATTTAATCGGAAAATTATTGTAGGATAATTGTATTTTGGCGAAAACGTTTGGAGCCAATCAGCTCTAAGATACAGAAAACTCCGAGTGAAACCAAGTAACAACCCCGTCTCGTGGTTTTGCTGTCTCAGAAACTTGAACCAAAATTGAAAAGCCTGAAATTTTTACATTGCTCGACCAACGGACAAAATAAAAAAACAAGGAAATACCGAAAATCTAAATAGTCAATTAACAACAATGAAACAAAAGGCGATTGAAACAAATCTTCTTAAGTTCGAAATTCAGGAAGCGAAATCAGTTGAAATCAATGAGAGTGCGAGCGACGAAGAAACACAGTGTATACTGATCAGAATCCTCTGTCTTTGAAAGCCGTTGAGTCAAAGCAACTAGCGCCGGCTTTCATTTCATATATAGCAAGGGATAAGAAAGAGCTAAACAAATTATCAAAACTAAATATGGCCGGGAAGCCGTGAGAGCTGGCCAACGCAGACATGTTAGGAATAATTTCTCTGCAGATGATTCAAGGTTCAGACCCAGCAAAAATAAACAAACAAGGAAATTCTTCCTATTGACAAATCAAAACTAGCTTTTTCATCAGTCTTAGGGATAGCGAAAGTTGATTTCATGTTTCTGTTAGCCACTTTTTTAAATTGGTGAGACTTTTTATTAATTCTAAATGTCAATTTTAGATAACTATGTCCGTTTTGAAGGCATGAATCAAAGCCGAGATGTGATTGTTGTGTATAAATAGGAACCTTAGTATTGAAAAAAAAAAAATGCAAGGCAGAGGACATATATCCTTTCAACAATAATACACCCTGTCGAGTTTATTCTTTAATGATTTATATGCTTTGCTGCGTCACAAATTTTTTTTCGGATCAAAATTCGTGACCAGAATCTTGATCAACACTTATATATTCATTTTTCCAAAATTATAATGAATAATAAGCTTTAACATGAGGTGGCTAAATCCCATGCGGGCGCTGAGAGAAACAAGAAATCAATTTTCAGTGGCCTTGATTGTATTGGTCTTTACAAAGCAAAATGAGTGCTAATTATTCAAACACGTCCGTTAAGGAAGCAATCTTTTTAAAGGAATCACACATCTAAATTGCATACTTTTCCATGCCAAATATGGATGCTGAAATCATCCAATAAATGTCGAAAGATATCTTGTTTATCAGACTATAGTTGATGAGAGTTTTATTGCAGTAACTAAAAACGTCAATTTTCTAGGAAAAAATTCTTAAGTTGAAGAGTTAATTACTGTAGCCACATGTACCCATAGGGTACCTATTTTTCTTATAGTTATCATAATCTTCGAGGTCTCTGGAATCTTTCGGTTTTCTTGCTTAGAAATTAATCATAATGTAAATTGTAAGAAAGAAGATGAATTTTTCGCAGATGAAAGAATTAATAATTTAGGTCTCCATATTTATCGCCAGAAAACTGTGGGACGGCTACAGTCACCTGTATGTACAAGGCCATGACACTTCTCACGGTCAGGATCTCGGTAGTGCTGGTTCTTGCTTCAAGAAATTCACCACAATGCCATATTTGTTCTGCAATATATTTGGAAAATGTCAATACGCTTCCAGAAACGACTACAGTTACTGGTTGTCCACCAACCTAGCCGTACCCATGATGCCTATCTCCGCATCAGCCGTCGAGCCGTACATCGGTCGCTGCGTTGTGTGCGAGTCACCAGGACCAGTTATTGCTGTCCATAGTCAAAGTACTTCGATTCCTAACTGCCCTACTGGCTGGTCCTCTCTTTGGAATGGATATAGTTTTCTTATGGTAAGATTTGTTGTCTAGGAGCCCTTCTTTCTGAGGTGCTCTTTCATGGCCTTCACTTCCTTATTTCTTCTTTATTCCCCTTTCATCCCTTATCGCTACTTCATGATATCCAATCCCTTCGTATTTTGTCACATCCAGACGACGATGTCAATTTATGGTAAATATAGCATATAAAAGAGCGACTAGGACAAAATATTATTTGGCATACCAATTTTGTTTTTTGTTTGCCTGGTCAATACCGGCATAAAAATTTAGATACCTATCAAATACCCCATTATTTGAAATAGTTCAGACGGCGGAACAAGAAAAATCCAACACGTTATTTTATAGTGATTGTATGGTATATAATGAAACACTAACTCGCGTGTTCTAACTTATGACATCAAGAGAGGATGAACGGTAAGAGAGTGTATTCTCCATATTGGCCTTATTCCTATGGTAATCCCTCTTAAGTTATTTTTAGACATAGTACCCAGCTCTTCCGCGAATGTTACTGGTACGTTGTGTGGGCTTTTCACAAAATGACCTGAGATGAAATGGCAGAAAATGTAGAGCAAACAAAATCTATTTATAAGTTTTGTTAACAAACTCGACTATTCTTACACGTCTGCATCCACACATCGAGCGAGTAACATCCGCGGAAGCTCTGGGTACCATGTCTAAAAGTAAGCGAAGATGGATTACCATAGGAAGAAAAGCTATATGGAGAATTCATTCTCTTACTTCATCCTCTCTTGATGACACAAAATGTAATGATAACGCAAATTTTTAACGTGTTCGATAGAGCTTTAGCGGACGCAGAAATTACCTATTTACAGAAAATGCATTTAAGTTTATAATAATAGTTTAAAACGTATTCCTTGCCTATGGATGTTCAAACATTCCTATACTTTCCCTTTTAAGCTGCTTCAAAGCAATCTAAATTGACTCTTTTAGTGGCTAACTGCTAAGCTAACTATCAAAGGTAACATTTAATCATTTCAAAAAGTTTGAGAAAAGAAAGAAATACACAGATACGGTTTATTTTTTAGGTCTTCTAAAGAAACCATTAAAATGTGAAATTTAAATATTCCATCGCACGGTTTTTCTTTGCTACGTGTTACTATCCACTCAAGGCGTATTTCTACCTAAGCGCCATTCTTCCGTTTGTTTCTCATTGGTCCCATCCCTTTTTTTACAGCATACAGGCGCAGGTGGCAGTGGTAGTGGTCAGCAGCTTGGCTCGTCTGGGTCCTGCTTGCAGAACTTCAGACCTAATCCCTTTATTGAATGTCATGGTCGTGGTACCTGTCACTATTACGCAAATAAATACAGTTTTTGGTTGGCCACAGTTGACCGCATGTTCTCGTCCCAAAATCCTACCAACCTTAAGGCCGGCACCCTTCTAACCCGGGTCAGTCGCTGTAATGTTTGTGTGTATACTGCTCGCAAGAAAAGACACGCTAGACTGCCATTTTTTGCCCCACTTGGCAACTATCTTAGCAATCCCTATATCAGCAGGCAACGTCACATCCGCTCAGCAAAGGAACTGCTGAATCAGGACGGGTCGTAGTATTAATTAGATACGGACCGAATTTGGACTTTGTAAATTGGCAAACAAAATTACCATGCTTGAGAACTCCACCACCTTAAAGATGCAGTATCATATATAACTTTTAAGCTATCAAAAATTCATTTACAACTCGTTTATTGAATGTTGCAGCGAGTGCTTGCTTACTTTTATTTAGTCAAGTTTATAAAATTGCTTTTCGAAAATGCGTTTTTGATACCAAAAACAAATTGTTTCTTAACTTTTTTCCTGTCGTCTTTCTCTCTTCATTTCGAAGAAGAATTTCTTTTGGTCAAAAGTGGCTAAAAACTTTTGCTGCAAATAATTCAGAACTCCCCGGTACTGTTCCTTACTTGGTGGGTCCTCGAGCTTAGTATCGTATATAGTAGCCTTCACTTTATTTTTACTTTGTTTGCTGTTTTTAGCTATAACAATTGCCAAAAGGGCTTACGGCGCTTTTAGCAGCAAATAAAATTATAAAATCGGCAAAATCGTGTCCATTCTTACTATTGTTGTTTGGAGAAGTATGTTAAATATTTTATAACGTTTAAATTATTAATTTTTTTATCTTTTCAAATCTTGGAAATTGATTTATTCGAGTATATTCTTTCTCTGAAGTAAATACGCGTTGTTATTAAAGAACATGATAAGTCTCGTCATTAAATATAACGTGTTAAATTTGTTTGTATGTCTTTTGAGATTTATTACCTTTTTAATGAGCAAGATTTGTTAAAACTTTGCATGGTTTTTACATTGTTATTATTGCAATAATGAGTTCAATATAAATTGGCAACTTGATTTAAATTTGTAAACTGACGAATAAATAAAATACTAATGAGTTCAGTCTCCTTTTTTGGCCAATGCTATGTGGGAAGTTTGTTTCTTTACCAGGCCAAACTCAATTTCAACGTTTCATTAGATATCTTCTCCACTATCCTTCACAGCCGTCATTCAACCCCATTGTTGGAAATAAAAATCTGATGATGATTCTATTTTTCATACGGTGTGATTCCCGTGAACGGAGGTAGCCGGATTCACCTCAACCATAGGCTTCTCTCCATCTTGCTCGATCGTAAGTATCTTCCTTCTTCAAGGAATTTTCTCAACTTTTTTCTTCACTTGCTTTCTCCATGTTTTGTTTCGCTCATCCTATTTCTTACCATTGTACCAGCCACTTCATATTGTAGCGCCTCTCTGAGAACATCATCATTTTCTGTTCTCAAAACGCGTTCATATCCATACCTTCGCACTCAATTTGCCTTTGCTAACTTATCCAACGTCTCATTCAGTCCCACTATGTCCATCGATTCTTCGATGTTCTTCTTATCAACAGCTTTACTTTTTACATTGCTCTCACCACAGCTCTCTCAGTCCTTTCCTCGAGCACTTTCCTTTCATCTTAAACGGATATCTTTTTCCATGCAACAGAAAGCCAAGTCTTGTCGCCGTCACCGCCGCATAATATCCATCACCAGAATTATATTTGCCCCCCAGACAGCAAAACTCATTTACTATTTGCACCTCGTCGCACTCTTCTCAATTGGTTCACTCTCCCTTCAATTTAATACTTGTACAAACAAAGTCGTGTCATACTAGGGGTCACCCTCTTCCCTTTTGCACATTTCCCATGAATCCTTTTCTCAGATTCTTTAAGCAACATCAAGAAAACCAATACCCTCCTCCCACATACGTCACATTTCTGGTACACCATTCTTTCTCAGCGACCACTCTATTACCTTCATTAGTACTCTATCAAATGCCTTCTCCATATCCACAAAACACATGTACAGCTTTTTGTCGCGGTACTTTTCCTTCATCCATGATATAAAGAAAGCGTCTATTGTTCCTTTTTCCGCCATAAACCCAAATTGCATCTTGTCCAGATTTACCATTGCTCGTATTCCGTCTCCAACATCCTTTTCACATTCTTCATAGCATGTTCCAGTAACTTCTCTCCTTTGTTGGCTCCCTAATTCATCATATCCCCTTTCGGGGGGGGGGGGCATTGGCGTTTTAGACTCTACCCTATGGGCAACAAATTTATTTCCACATTTTATTACATGTTATACAAATATTTTGATCAAATTAAACAAGAAAAACATGGTGGTTGGCAACAACAGCAACAAATTTCGAAGCTTATGGTCAGTTTCCACTGTAAATCTCATAATAACAAGGTCTGGCCAATATTCTAGTGCCCAGGTAGTTGCCAGTGCTTCTTTTTCTATCGGGGCATATCTACACTCGGCACTGGTCATCGATCTGCTCGCCTATGCTACTGGACGTACTTCGCCTCAAGGTTGTTCTTGCATAATAACTGCTCCCAGTCCAAAGATACTTGCGTCTGCTGAGACTACTGTTTCTCTCTCTGGATTGTAGAGAGCCAGAACTCTGTTTGAAGATAAATCAGTCTTCAGTTTGTCAAACGCATCATCCTGGAGTTGACCCCATATCCCATCATTGCCCTTTTTAGCATGTCTCTCAGTGGTCGAGTCTTCTCTGCTACATTTGGGCAGAACTTCATTAGTTGATTCGCCATTCCAAGAAACCCCCTGAGGCTCGAGATGTCGTATCGCTTGTGCATGTTGAGAATGGCTTTCACTTTGGCTTATTTCTTCATTACGCCCTCGCTGATGTCCACGGGTGTATCCAGCATCGCACTGGTCACACTTGAAT
>JANCMA020663395.1:0-18568 GCA_024336925.2 Zoanthus solanderi
TTTTTGATGAAAATTCAAAAGCAACATATATATCCTATATATATTTAAAAAGCAGAGTTTTTGTAAACAAGGGTATACATATATACATATTTATATAATATATATTATACTTTATGAAATAGAAAAAAAATACAGTAAGATACGTGTTATGATTAAATTCACACAATAGTAATAATAGTGAAATGATAAAATAATAACTAACGTAGGGAAAAATTGCTAAAAAATGCAGCCTTGATAATAAAATAATTTTTTTTTTTTCAACTTCTGTTCAAAAGCGGGGCAAGTGAAGCAAATTACTTCGGCGAGTTGTGCACGAGTGAACCTTCTTGTTGAAAATGAAATAGTTATTAAAATACTGTGAGCAATGGCCTTTGATACATTTTTTCACTAGATTTTTAAAATAAGAAACACAAAGCGTTTTTAGTTTCTTCTGCAAAAAATAGGCAAAGACTATTTTCCTGGAGCTCCATCAAACCTAAACTGGTAATTTTTTTCTCTGAATTTTTTTATTTTTTTATTTAACGAATAAATCTGAAAACTTAATGCCACGGATTAGCTTTGGTGAAAAAAATTGTGACGTCAAGACCCTGTTTGTACAGGCTAACGTAAAAATATCTGTAAACCATTTGGGGAACTACCTAAATCATTATATAGAACAAGTGAATTTGTTTGATATGTTATTCAGGGTTAAATAGTTATAGAAATGGCCACAGGCTAAACTCGGGAACTAAACAAAACAACATTGTTTTTGTGCATTTTTTAAACTTGGTAGCCCTTATAGAAGAAACCGCACAATAAAAGCGTTAGGTCCGCCCACATCTGACACCTTTCAAAATTTAAATTTTGAACCAAGATAGTCGTTAAACTTCTCTTTGAGCGATAAAAATAAAGATATCCGTTGGACTACTAAAATAACTCTACTATAAGCTTTAACAGCAAAAAACTAAAAATCCACAATAGTTTCTTATATATTATGTTTTATAATATTTCCTTCAGAAATCAACAAAATTGTTTAGTTTTAAAGTCTCGATTTTGAAATTTAGTTCCGTTATGTTACAATCCACTGATATCGTTTTCTTGTCTGCTATGTTTTTTTACTTTGCAAGATGTAGGCTCTATGTGCGTTTGAACGTTCGAGATTTTGAGCAGATTCAGAAAAATTAGGTTGTAATATTCTAAAAACCGAATTTGATTAAAAAACAGAGGTGAGACGACTCGTGTGAGGTTCGGAGGTTGAGTGACAACTGAAGATGAAGATCGCCTGGCACAAACCCTTTTATAGCGCGGTTTCGTGTTTAATGAGAACTACCAATGTCACGTCACATTTTCGAGAAGCAACGACGTTAATTACCCGAGTGCTTTCCCAAGATTAGAGTATAAAACGACTTTTTTCTCTTAAGCGAGAAGTGCTCTTACCACAAAAACGTACGCAAATTATAAGTTGTTGTGTGATAATTTACGACCAAGTTAATGTAAAAACACATTTGCTGCATTTCACATTGAAGTTATTATTATTATTTTATAAATTCCTTTATTAGTTTATGTATATTTTCATTTTGCGAGAGTTCAGAAGAAAGGAGTAGGATATTTTTAAAAAGAATCAGTATCAGTATCAGTTTATTTGCCATTTTTTTTTAAACATTAAGTACACGACTTACAATAAAATTTGGAAAAGAAATGGCGAGGATGACTGATAGGAAGCCCTAAGGCTTGTTAAGGTAATCAGTCCTCCTCATTTGTACTCATTTGAAACTTTACTTTTAAAAAATAAATAGATGTGACAAGATGACATTGAATAATAATATATTGAAATTAGATGCGACTTAAGTTTTTTTAAGAAGTACTTACGATATTTTTTTAAGAAGTACTTACGATATTTTCCCTGGAACTGGCTCCATGTTTTCCTTAAGTTTACGATGATAGCGTGACCCCAGTGTACTGTGGGAGCTCTCCAGACTATCAACATCCACATTACCTCCGTCTGACAGAGACTCAAGAGGCGGCAAGTCTTCACTATATCTAAAGTAGGAAAACAAAGGTGGGTCCGTGAAGCTCACAGTCTATGAAAAAAAAACCTTTAAAATTTTATAAAACAATTTTGTTTTTCCTTGTTTTTTCAAAGAATTCTCGAGAATAAAAACTTTAAAATACTGTTTCTAAAACTGTTTTGATTTACTCAATAGTTAAGCTAAATGCTTTATATCAAGAACAAGCCTCTCTCATATGATAATATTCGGCCATGAAAAACAATTAACTGACACAACCAGTGTTTATTCTAGGATTTGAAAAAAGTGGGGGATCTGCCCCCATGCTTTGAAAAAATGTGGGGGATTATAAGGTAATGCAATAAATGACTAAGTCATAGAATATTTTTTTCATTAAACATCAATTACACTTTAATCCTTTATTATGCACAAGTCCAAAAATAAGTTTACAAACTTCAAGTTACAAAGACTTTCTAAAATATTGACAGTAAAGACTATTTTGAATAATACAGCGACGTGATTTAAAGTGGGGGATTTGTCCCGCACGACGTCAGAAAGTTTGGGGGATTTTTTATGAAAGTGGGGGATTCCCGCAATCCCGCGGCTTAGAATAAACACTGCGCAACTAGACTCAAAGACCAAGTGCAACCAGAAAGAAAAAAACACAGCTTCGTGCAGCGTCCCTTTGCATCTGCATTTCCAGTGAAACGCTCGATATTTTTGACAGCCTCAATTTCGACTGCTACGAACAGAGGAAAGTATAGATTTTGTTATTGAGAAACTTGAAAAACTTTGTATTGGCAAGACAAAGGAGACATATGAACGGTAAGTTTTTAATCAAAGAATCCAAGAGCCAAACAAAAGTGTCAACTTGCACATAACAGCATTCAAAACACTCGCACAAATGTATAATTTTGGCAGCCTAGAAAAGGGTTTGATAAGAGATAAGATAGTGACTAGAATACCAGATGTAGCAGCAAGAAAGTGACTCCTCGAAAGATTAGACCTTACGTTAAAGAATTGCATTAACATCTGCAAGTCATTTGAAACAACAAAACTCCAGGAGAAAAACATCAGCAACAACGAAATCAACGTTGTAAGCCAACGAATTCAATCAAATTTCAAGGAGAAAGGATTCCCAAAATCAAATGTTTTTTTGCAGAAGAAATCATGAAAATGATCGAAGGAAATGCCCAGCTTGGGGTAAAATATGCTGGAGTTGTGATAAGTAAAATCACTTTGCAACTGTTTGTCAAAACACAGGAAGCCCAGCCAAAGAAGCTACTGGAAAGGAGGTCCATTACGAAGAAAAGGAGTAAATACGCTAGAAGACAAATGAGAGGATGAGTACATAGCATACATGGAAGTCACACAAGAAGTACTCCAAGTAGACACTGCGAGCAGACTTACTGCAAAAAAGGTTTTAAAAGGCACGAGGAAGAAATGTGTTTAGATAGCAGAGCAACTGTTAATACATTATCAGAGAAAGCCTACAAGCGCATATATGGAGCAGATAGAATCCCGGACTTAGAGAAAACCGACGTAACTTTAGTAAATAAGGGGTCCAACTAATTAACCAGAAGAACAGGAAAAGATACAGTGTTGAGTTCCATGGTTCGCAAACAATTTAAAGAAATTAATTAATTCAAGGATTTTTCAAGCACTCTTCAAGGGTAATATAGGAATTTTCAAGGACTATCTTTTACAGTATGATGTCACCAATCTACTACAATTAATGTTAATGGAAAGAAAGAATTATAATGATATCAATCACAATGTCACATTATTTCTTCAGGTGTTTTCAAAAGTCCAATGTATAACATTTCGGCTACTTAGTTTCTTAAGTGTTCATTGCCGAGCTTAACTGGAATTTATCTGATCAGATTTGATTTGGACCATTCAACTATTCTTTCAGTTTCTTGAATTTTTCATTGAGGGAAATGTTCACTTGAGCTGGTTCATCCACATCTTATCCTTGACAGTCCTCCTAAATGAGTTTGCCTGGGTTAAATGTTTAAGATTGCCTTCATTTTCTGCCTTTTGCAGGAGCTGGTCTGCCGTTTCAGCAAGTGTTTTAATTATCCAAATCTAGCTTTTGCTTTTGCTTTTTTATCTCTTCTATTTCATCAAAAGCAGACATTCGCTTTGCCTGTTCTTGTGCAGACTTTTTCAGAACCCGTTCTTGTTCTAGATAGAGCTCATACCTCTTTCTAGACTGCTTAACCGATAGAACTGACCTTTCATTGTTGTCGAAAGGTCGTTGCACACATCGACAGGAATAAAATCCCACTAAAGTTAGTAGAGCTGACTCAGTGACTGGTTAGAAAACTTGATGACTTTCTTTGATACATGTCTTTGTTCTCCTATTCCCTATTGAAATATGACGTTGACCATGCACAGTCAAATAATAAAAGGTTTTGAGATGTACATGAACAAATGGCCAATAGACTAATAAAGCATCACACCTGGAACAGAAGATCCTAACCGTGACCATGCACATAACATGAAACAAAGAAACACTGTAGTCCTCTTTCAGTGGTTTCATTAGCAGGCAGGTTACTGGCGATTTATTGCCGCCTACTGAGCGTCAGACCGCCGGCTACTTTGCATTTTCATTTGTTTGTACATTCATTTTTAACTTTTACTGTTAAGTGCATTGTCCCAAAGTATTTATTTAAAACATAATTGCATTTGGCAAATAAACTCGAAAGGGAAGCTTCACTTCTTGTACTATTAGATATTTTTAAATGATTTTAAAATTGTCTATTCACGCACGGCTGTGATATATTTTAACTCTAAATCCAAGGGGGAAAATGCCTGCTTCTTAAGAATCTAGCAGTTATGAGAATGTTGTTTTTCTTGCCAAAATGCTGAAAATGCATCTCAAGAGTCCCAAAATCTCAACCCCTAAAGCATTGCAAAATACTGGAAAATCCATCTCAGGGGTCCCAAAATCTTAAACCTCCCTAAGGCCTCTGAAAAAAATGTATAGCCACCTACTTTTATCATCTAGCCACCTACTTCAAAAATTACTGAAAGCACTGCTCTTTATAGTTTGCTAAGTTTCCTAATAACTTTGATCCAACGTTGTTTCATTACCAAGATGGCGGTGGGGTGTGAGGTATGCAGATAATTGATCCCCCCTCAAGCAATATACCCATAAGACAACGCGAGCAAAACACACAGACACTGCAAAAAAAGCAAGCTTGCTCTTTGGTTTGCTTTAGATTCTCATTTTAAATTTAGAATATTAAAAATAAGCTTTCTGTTAAAATAACGCATAAGACTGTGACTAGGGACCTGTAGCAACAAGGACGGGAACGCGAACGACAACGGCACAGAAAAATCACCTTTCTGGTTCGCTCTCTACTTCTTTGTGAAGGTCATTAGGGTTTTGTTTCTTTGCTATAAATTTTGTGAATAGAAAAACGATGGAATGTTTCTCCATGAAGCTAAACAAATACTGAGAAAGTTTTTGCTGTTACGTCCTCGTACTCTCGACAACTTTAAAAAAAGTCTTTTTACGTTGTAATTTTAGCGACAACTCCGCGCAGGTGCTCAACTCTGCGCATTCCAACGTGCAGTTATTGTATTTACTATTGGTCTTTGCAGTCGTCGTCGGCGTTGAAGTCCTCATTGCTTAAGGTCCCTACTAACAAAGTCAAGCACATTGGCAAGTTTTCAAGGCAATTTTACAGAAATTCAAAGACTTTTCAAGGAAAAAAA
Organism: Zoanthus solanderi; assembly: GCA_024336925.2. Taxonomy (NCBI): domain Eukaryota; kingdom Metazoa; phylum Cnidaria; class Anthozoa; order Zoantharia; family Zoanthidae; genus Zoanthus; species Zoanthus solanderi. The sequence goes on from JANCMA020663395.1 coordinate 5,712, forward strand.
CTAATATCTAAAAATTCAAGCACTTTTTTAAAAACAAGCTATAAATTTAAGGACTTTTCAAGGTCAGTGCGAACCATGAGTTCACTGTTGTGAGAGCCATTCTTGGAACAAGAGCCAGCCGACAAATGCAGCTACTCATAGTTAACCCAAACAATATCCAAGCTGTGAAGACACTAAGCCAACATGTATACCAGCCACTAACAAGAATGCAAGTGATTTAAGATTACTCTAATGTATTCCAAGGAAAAGGATATCTGGAAGCTCCCATACATCTAGAATTGGACAAATCAATACTGCCTGTACAGCTACCTGCAAGGAAGGTTCCAATCGCCGTTAAAGACCTGCTTAAAGAAGAAATTAACTAATTAACTAACTTTGCACTGCCCCAGTAGATGTTTCAACAGAATGCATATCTGCTCTTGTGGTGACCATGGGAAAAAAATAGCAAGATCATGCTCTGCATAGAACCTAAGCCACTCATTCAAGCTTTAAAGAGGAACCATTACCCTCTAAAATTCCAATTATTGAAGATATTCTACCCGGTTATCACAGGCTCGATGTGTCACGTACTTGAAACCAAGAATGGCTTTTGGCAGATCTTGTTGGATGAGTCTAGCAATTATCTAACAACATTTGACACACCCTGGGGGTGGAACAGGTGGTTGCGGTTACCCTTCAACATATCTCCAGCACCAGAAGAATTCCAGCGCAGAATGGACATCATAGTTGCAGGTCAGACTGGAACCAAAGCAACTGCCGATGAGATTCTGGTATTTGGCTGTGGTGCTACTGATGAAGCAGCAATTCAGCATCATGACAAAAAATTTGAGGCTCTCCTCAACGGATGCCGCAGCATAGGTCTTAAACTATATAAAACAAAGTAGCTTTTATGGGCCACCTCATTACCGCTCAGGCAAGTTCCAGAAAAGATATTTGCCACTGCTGATATGTCAGCACCCATTGATAAACAAGGAATCTAACGCCTGTTTGGGATGATCAACTATGTACAGAAATTTTCTCCTAAGCTCTCTGATGTAACCAAACCCTAAGAGATCTGCTCAAGGATGACAGCGAGTTTCAGTGGGAGGACAGTTTAAATTGCAAAGAGTTTAATCAAGCAAAGCAGGTACTCTCAAACACATCAATTTTGCAGTATTTCAACCCCGAAGCCCAGCCAGTATTACAGTGTGATGCCTCCATGAATGGACTTGGGGAATGCTTGCTACAGGATGGGCATCCAGTAGCGTATGCTCCATGAACCCTTACTCCCACAGAAGTTAATTATGCCCAAATAGAAAAAGAACTATTATCCATCATTTTCGGTAAGGAAATATTCAACAATTGTGTGTATGGCTGCCCAACCCTTGTAAAATCAGATCACAAGCCTCTGGAGACAATAATGAAAAATGTTACATTTACAGCGCTATGAATTCCAAGTTGTATACAAGAAAGGAATACCAATGCATGCACATGGCACAGGTTCCCACAACAGATGTAGAACAAGTAGTGGTTGTGACAGGGGGGTCACCAATAGAAATTGCCATCAAACACATTCACATGTGCCAGAACCAGGAACACTGAAGGGGATACAGGAATACACACAGTAGGATGAACAAGTCCAGGTTGAATCTGAATTTATAATGAATGGGTGGTCAGAATCGGTGAAGAAAATTAGCGATGATGCAATGGACATTTTCCCATTTCGAGAGAGTCTAAGCATGCAGAAAGGGAGAGAGTGGTTATTCCCCATGGTCTCCGAGAGGAAAACAAGACTAAAGTTCACTCAAGCCATTTGGGAGTACGAGTTGTTTGCGCCAAGCCAGCGAGGCATTTTACTGGCCAAGAATGAATGCTGAAATAGAGGAATATGTTTCCAAGTGCCACATCTGCAATATGTTTCAACCAGAACAACCAAAACAACCATTGGTAAGTCACCCTGTCCCAAACCAACCATGGGAAGCCATCGCTAGTACCATGTTTGAACTATAATAATTTAATCACTTATAACTACACGAATAGCACTATCTGGTCACTGTTGATTACTTCCCAAACTTTGCAGAAACTGAGAGGCTCTACTCCATCACATTGCAAGAAGTTATTACTGAACTAAAGAATCACCTCAGCCATCATGGGATACCTAACCAAATTGTAACAGACAATGGACCACAGTACTCTTAGTACTCTTCCGATGACTTCAGAAAGTTTGCTGAAGAATATCAGTTTGCACATGTATATCAAAAGCAGGGTTGTATATAAGCTTTTCCGCCAGGTTTCGCCGGTTACTTTTATTGCTTCACGAGTCATGTCGAGGAGATGATATTAATCAGGTGTAAATTCCTTGGGCTCAATAAAAATAGAAAATTGCAGTGCCTAGATCTATTCTGAAAACATATAAAAGACTTCTGACTCCAGGGCAGTTTAAAAACGTCATGCTTGAGACTGGTTTTTTGAACAAATCTTGCTGCGGTGGCGGGAAAGTATGAACAATTTGATTTGTTGTCTGAATGCATAATTAGTGCGAGCAGGAAACTAGGAATGAGTAGTCTTCGTACGTGACTATCAGCACGAAAGCGAAATCAATTGACCTTAAATCTTTTTTGTCAAGGAAAACGAAAACCAAAAGAGACAAATACAAGTGAAAAAATGTTTAAGAAAATAAATATTAATTCGCCAGCAAATCGGCCAAAACATTCAAGTGCAAAATAATAGATCTTTACATTATCTTCAAATATGACAAATCATAGTTTTAATATTTTTGTTAGCTTAAGCATCATCACTTTGAAAGAAAACGTCGCAAGTTTAACTTACTATTCCTTCTGAGAAGAAACGTAGAGCTTTTTGGCCTCCGTTAAATCACCGTGAATGGGAAAGTTTTGTTTGTCGCTTCTTGCAGTTGCTGTCAGCACCGGCCACGATCAAGGTGCGCGTTGTTTATCGGCAGTGGCTTTTTCCTAAAAGAATGGCAATTTACTTGAAAGTGCAGCAAGAAGTAAAGTCTTTTGATTTGTCAAAGAAGAGCAGGAAGGTAATAACCAAGAAGTTCAAAAAAGCCTGCCAAACTAGATGGTTGTCGCTTGATCATGCAGTAGAAACCATATTTGACGACTTAGAAGCATTAATGCGCACATTAACACTTCTTGAAAGTGATGCAACAGCTTGTGGGCTACTGAAGAAAATACACTGTCCCAAATTCGTTGGATGTGTGTATATTCTGAAGCACATTCTTCCTGTCCTTTCTCAGCTGAGCAAAACATTCCAAAGAGGGTGTGTAAACTTCGGCCACATTTCCCCTGCAATTAATCACGCTAATGACAAGCTGCAAGACATCGTAGATGAAAGGTTGCCAATGAAGCAGTTCAAGCAGGATTTGGAAGCAGAGCGCAAACTAGCGACTCTAGAGCTTACACCAACAGAATTTCAATTCCAGCAACAAGAACAGCTTCTGCTTCCATACGTCTCTTCGTTGAAGGCAAATATTGATCAGCATTTCAGCAGTGCCCTGCCAGTCCTTAGTGCATTTGCAGTTTTTGATGTTAGGATAGCTCCACCTCCTGAAAGTGTAAACTTCAAGGAGTATGGGCTCAAACACATCGAAACACTTGCTAAGTATTTTTACAATAAGTTCAATCTTAGTTGTGAAGTGAAGAAGCAACAGCTCCAGGCAGAATGGGGAAAGTTTACGTTTGATTTGTTGGAGTGGAAAAAAAGTCGTTCCCAAGGATGTTGTTGATGGTAAATGTCCAACTGTGACTACCACAACATGGACACTTCATCATATGCTGAAACAGCCGTCCTACAGGCATTTTTATCCCCTATTGAGTAACCTTGCTGAGTGTTGCCTTTCAATTCCCATTTCGAATGCATGGCCAGAACGTGGGACAAGTGCTCTTAAGCGTATCAAGACCAGGCTTCGATCAAGGCTTCAAAATGACGTGCTGCAGGCACTTATGCAGGTTTCAATCAATGGGCCACCATTGCACTCGGAGCAGTGCAATGAACTTGCACGTGACTCTGTACAGCTTTGGTTGAAGCAGAAAAAGGAGCGAACCTTGCTAAAGAAAGGAGCATCAACAGATTACCGTGGTTCTGTTTCCGTCCATGTAGAGATGGCAGATGTGGGAGTGCAGGTTGAAACTGTTAAAGCTGATCAAAATAAAGCTAGCCCAAATGAAATGGCACTTGAAGATGAAGATAAAAGCTGCAGCAGCTGCTTTGAAGCTAACAGGCCAGTCTGATGACTCGGACTGTGATTCTCACTTTGACAGTGATACTTACTAAATAATTTCTGAATCAAAACAACAACTCTCCTGTGAGAAAAAGATCTTTACTCTAAAATCTAGCGCCAAAGGAACAAACAGATATCGTGTATCAAACCTTTTTCTTTAAGTATAACAGACCTATACCTTTACAAAGGTAACATATGATTATGTAAGATACGACCAACCTGATTTGTACGAGTTCACAAGTTATCAGACAGCATGTGGCCAAATGTTTTCTTATTTTTAACTTAAGGTTGCATCTAAGTAAACTAAAACAGTGTTTTCAAATAATGTAACATTAAAGTACCTAACCTTTGATCAGCTCAACGATTCTGAGAGTGTGACAGAAACAGCTGTGTTCAAAGTTTCCATGAGATTTAATTAATAGATAAAGAGAGTTGCTGTGTCCCCAAAAGGGGTCAAGTTTTTCTTGTTGTGTAATTATGTTCTGGGACGACGAAACCGAAGATACTAGACCTTTGGACTGTTAGGCTAGTTCCCGTTACCGAGCGGAGTTAATCCCCGTTTGCTGGTCTAGTCATTCAAGTATGTGCCATGTTTACAAGTTGTGAAGTGGCAATATTTGCCAAGCTCGTTAGCGCCTTCAAAACCACCAGAAAGATACTAAAAATATCATTCCACTTTTTATTTATACGGTTGCATTATCGAAATGTCTGAGTTTCGTTGCCCAAAATGCCAGGAAATGCGTTTTCCAGCATTTCAGTTTTCAAAAATTTTCCGGACCCACAACCGTCTACTTTTCACAAAACTCCGGCTACCTAAAAACTTAAAGAAAACCCTGCAAAAGCTAACCCACTTACCCACAATCAAATGGTAAAGCAGAAAATGCAGTCAAGAAAATCAAGACTATCATGCACAAGGCACATGAAGCAGGGCAAGATCTTTACAAGGCTCTTCCTGATTTTCGCAACACACCCTCTGAAGGTCTTGACGCCTCACCAGCACAGGGGCTATTTGGAAGACAGACTAAGACTCTACTACTGCTTTCAACCGTACTATTAAAGACACCTGGATCCCAAAACAGTGCCAAACAACTTTGGAGCAGGAAGGAAAGACAGGAGCAATACAATTATTGCAGTACAATAGAGCTTGAAGCGCTAAGAGCAGGTGATACTGTACGTATCAAACCAGCCAAGGGAGAGAAACGACAGACAAAAACAACTGTAAAGGACCAGGTCAACGTTATTTGGTGTTATTTATTAAACCTTGAACTTTATCCAAATCACGATACGTTCACATTGTTTGTTTATCCAAGTTCCTTGGCATACTACTGTAAATATCTCTGTATTCACATTGGTATTGGCTTTCTTTGCAGACTAGTCATCATTGAATCTATTTTGCTTGACTTTCATTTATTCAACGCATTTTTGGAGTACTTCTTAAGTAATCCTTGGCTTTTTAACGTTTCTTTTCTTTCCTAGGCATTTGAGAGCAGCGTCTGTGACAGCTTTCGCTTTAAGATCATTGGCATTACACTTTCAAGAAGACAAAGAAGACCAAAAATTACTTGAAATTCATTTTAGATTTATAGATCTTTCAGTTTGTCTAGATTGTACCATATTCTTGTTAGTTAATCTTTTTCAGAGCTCCAAATTTTAGCATCATATTATTGTCATCATAAATACGTAGTTCATGGCCACTATTTGTGTCTGTTTCAAGAAAAACATGTGTTCTTGCTCCATTTATGCCAGTTTGGTAATGCTTTTAAATCATAATGGAATTGAATTGGTTATGACTGATGAACCCTGAGAGTGCCAAGTAACTTTCTTGATCTTTTATGCCAAAATAGTGTATTTGTAATGTAATTCCTGGTAGACGCACTCCACTTCGTTGTCATAAAAGTCACTTGTGAGAGCAAATATATCTGAATGATGGTGAGATTGAGGAGCTGTGCTTTGACCCTGACAATTTTTGATAAGACTTGTAAGCATTCCATAGTTGAATTTATTGTATTTTTATATATAATAAATAATATTCCTTTCTCGTGTTTGTCCTTCTCACTCTTACCGCTGAACCATATTTTATACATGACCTTCTGTTACAAGTCTTAAACTCACAACAGCTTGCGTATCTAGTTTTGGCCAGACCAAGAATATTCCAGCCATATTGTTTTATTTCGTGTTCTAATTCCTTGACCTTTCCAGATTTCTGAAGGGTATGCACTTTCCATGTACATGGTCTTACAGCTCACAAGCCAACAATTTTAAGACCTTTTAAAGACTTTTTAATGCCCAAAGTCAAAAAATTTAAGACAATATTTCAATATAAAAATTAGAAAAAGGAACCCTTAATGAAATAAGAATGCTTTTAGACACTTTCCATGGTAAACAAGATTATATAAACTATAAGCTTGATAACCAAATAATGACAAAAAAGTTCTCATCGAAAACGGGCAGATTCAGAGTGGTGCACATGGTACAGTCAATGCAATGTTGGTGAAGAATCGTGAAGAGAATGTTGATGTTGTATCAAAATGTGGTTGCAAAACTAACTTTTACTCGCATTGCATATTAATTTTAATGCCTTTTAAGATCTTAACAGGACGTTACAGCAAATCTGCAAAAAGCAAAATAAAGACTTTTAAAGACTCTTAATGAACCGCGGGAGCCCTGATGTACCAACAATAAAGTCTTTTTGCAGAATTTGACTGAATTGTTTGATTTGCCTTTAGTCTTGGTTTCCCAAAAGTAAACTTTTCCATTCCACGCTGAGATGCAATGGAAGACCCGGTAGTTGTTAAACTGAGCCAAACCCAATCTGGTATGTGGTTGGAGTCTGGTACGGTCATAATAAGTGTAAGGCAAGATAACCTGGCGGTGCCTATCTCCTCTCCAGGTATGGATGACCGTTGGCTTTTTGAGAGCTCATCCGCCCTTTGACACTAAAATTCTATCTCTAGTAAATATACAATAAAAATTACGTAAATCTACAGCGATTTCCTTCTGAGAACTCACTTGCAACTGAATGTTTTGATTCAATGTATCCAAATACATCTTGTGCAGTATTTCTATAAAACAATCATGGTATTGAAAACAATTCAGTATCAGTCTCATGAGCGGTGCAAGCCAATATTTTATAAACATACAACAAATCATAATATCTGTAATAAAGGTAATTCAAACTTTTAAATCTTAAGCTCATCATCATAAAAATTATAAGTTTTAACCAAAAGCTCTTAAAGGACTGGATGATTTGTGTATTAGCCCTTTGACAGCGCAACTGACAGAGATAATGATCTTGACTTTTCTGATTAGAAAAAGAGCTAACATTCTAAATGTCAGCTGCCTATTCACCAGCACTCTAATTAGTTACAAAACTATTCATTAACATAATATCATATTATCAATTCCTGGGTATGACTTTGACCTGGGTATGACTTTAAACTGCAACCGGTGGACAAGGCTCCAGATCAAGAGATCTGGAGTTGTGGGGAACGTAGAGCTACCCCTTAATTACCATTGCTCCCAGATCCACTCTTACCCAGATTGGTAGCACCTGTTAGGGTCCCATCTATGGGTTAAATAGTTCCACCAGTAGCCTTGCAGGTTATGTCTCTGCTCAGACAAAGGCTAGGCCCACAGCCGATAGCTGTGGTTGGGGGTAAGCAAGGGCATGCTCCCTATAAAGACTACTCGCTCCAATAAAATCCTCATGATAACAGCAAGAAAACATCGGCACCAGCCAGCCCAAAGGTGGGGGTGGGCCGCACTTGCCTACCACAAAGCCCCTGACCCTAGTCCACGCATGCACTGCTTGCAGAATGGTGGGAAGCCTTATGACCAAGGGTGGGGACTTGGAATGTAGGGAGTATCAGTTGGAGAAGTACAGAGGTGTGTGAGGAGCTAAGGAATAGGAGGATGGATGTATGTTGTCTGCAAGATGTGAGGTGAAGAGGACAAGGAGCGCAGTTTATGGGTCTGGGAATAGTGATGGTACGGGAAGTGTGGGAGTCTTGGTGAAGAAGGAGCTCTGTTAGAAGGTTGTGGAGGTGCGAAGGAAGAGCAACAGAGTAATGACAGTAGCGATACCACTTGAGGAAGAAGTGGTAAGAATTATATGTGTGCATGGTCCACAAAGTGACAGAACGGGTGCAGAGAAAGAACATTTTTATGATTTGAGGAGTGAGTGGGATCTTTACAGCGTGGGTGAGCTAGTATTGGATATGGGTGATTTTAATGAACATGTTGGTAAACGGATTGAGAGTTATGAGGGTGTGCATGGAGGAAATGGGATTGGGGAAAGAAATGTGGAAGGCAGATGTTGTTAGAAGCCATGAAGGTTCTTCCTTCCACACACCATTGCACTTTTTATCATTCTATCATCCAATCTTTTAACTTCAATCAACGCAACTAGGTCTTCTTTCACCACGATCCCAACTCCATTTATGCCCTCCTCTGATTTGCTCCAACAAAAATTGCACTTTTCCTCCCCTCCATATACTCTGGTACCTTGGCCCCAATACCTAACTTCTTGTAGATATACAATATCTACCCTCCTCCTTTTGAATATATCCACTACTTCCCAACTCCTTCCTGATACGGCACCTACCTTCACTGTCAGTTTAGTAGGTCCTTTGTAATCTCATTTTGTTGAGGTTCAGAGATTCGTATCACCCTCTGCCTGTTTAAAGGCTGCCAGGGACTGAGGACAAGGAGCGCAGTTTATGGGTGTAAAGGGTAGGAGATGTAAGTTGTGGTGGTCTGGGAATAGTGATGGTACGGGAGGTGTCTGAGTTTTGGTGAAGGAAGAGTTGTGTGAGAAGGTTGTGGAGGTGCGAAGGAAGAGCAACAGTAGTGATGGCACTTGAGGAAGTGGTGAGAATTATATGTGTGTATGGTCCCCAAAATGGCAGAATGGGTGCAGAGAAAGAGCGTTTTTATGATGATTTGAGGAGTTAGTGGGATCTTCACAGCGTGAGTGAGCTAGTATTGGATATGGGTGATTTTAATGGACATGTTGATAAACGGATTGAGGGTTATGAGGATGTGCATGGAGGAAATGGAATTGGGGAGAGAAATGTGGAAGGAAAGATGTGAGAATTTGGTGATGAAAAAGAGTTGTGTGTGGCAAACACATGGTTCAGAAAATGGGAGAAGAGGAAAGTGACGTACACTTTGTACTGGTGGGAAAGAGAAATAGAAAGTATCTGAGAGATGTGAAGATCATCCCATGTGAGCTTCAGCACAGGCTGGTGGTCAAGAATCTGGTTAAGAAGAAGTTGAAGAAGGTGGTGAGAAAAGAAGTGATTAGAAGAAGGAAGGTTTGGAAGCTGAAGTAAGACGATACAAGGGCAAGGTTTGAAGGAAGAGTAGAAGAGCTGGTAAGTGCTGATGCACTGGACTTGTGGAAATGTTTTAAGGAACAGGTGTTAAAGGCGTGTGATGAAGTATGTGGGCAAAAGAAAAGGAAGAGATATCAGGGGGACACATGGTGGTGGAAGTAGGACTTGAACGAAGCGATAGCAAGAAATAAGGGTGCGCATAAGGAGATGTGTACAAAAGGGACTGAGACGAACAAGGCCAGAATCAGGTTAAGAAGGTGGTCGTAAAAGCAATAAAGGAGGTGGCTGAGTGGGAGCTGAGAGAGCTGATCGAGCATCCAAACAAGGCATTTAAGCTTGTGAAGTCAATGAAAAAGAATGGGAAAGATGTTGAGGGAGGAAGATGCATGAGCAGTAGTGATTGTACGCTGAATTTCAGTGAGAAAGATAGAGGGAAAATCTAGAAAGAGCACATAGAAAATACTATGAATGAGGAGAATGAGTGGTATCTGAATGTTAAAGCAGAATTGGTGAAGGGCCAGTTGAAAGGGTTGGTCAGGAAGAAGTGGTGAATGTAATAAGGGAAATGAAAGCAGGAAAGACTGCTGAACCCTCTGAAGTAAGTGTTGAAATGATAGCGGCGAGTGGGGAGATTGGGATTAGTGTGATGGTGGTGCTGCGTCAGGGTGTGTTGGATGGAAGAGGCATGCCGGATGATTGAGTGTTGTGGTACCAATTTTCAAGGGAAAAGGGCATGCAATAAGTTGCGGGGCATATAGGGGAGTGAAAATGCTAGAGCATGCAATGAAGACTGTAGAAAAGGTGATAAAGAGGAGATTGCGATGCATGGTTAAAGTGGACAAGATGCAAGTTGGTTTTATGCCAGGCAAAGGAACGATAGATGCAGTGTTCATTTTGAGGAGGTTATAAGAGGAGTACTTAGACAAGAAAAAATAGTTGTATACGTGCTTTGTTGACCTGGAGAAGGCATTTGACAGGGTCCCGAGGAAGTTATTGGAGTGGGCAATGAGGAAGAGAGGTAAACCAGAGGTAATAGTGAGAGCAGTGACGAGTTTGTAGAGGGTGTAAAGACAAGAGCCAGAGTTGGGCTAGAGTTGTGCACAAGGGATCTGTGTTGTTGCTGTTGATTTTTGCGACTGTGGCTGATGTGGTTACAGAGTGTGAGAAATGGTTTGATGAGTGAGTTGTTGTATATGGTTGACTTGGTTCTAATAAGCGAAACAATGGAGGGATTGAGGGAGAAGTTCTGGAAATGGAAGGAGGCATTCAAGAGCAAGGGGCTGAAGGTGAAGCTCGGGAAGACAAGAAGGTGAAGTGTCTGTAAGTAAGGTATATCCATGTGGTATTTGTGGGAAGTGAGTAATGGCAAATTCAGTGTTGTGTGTGAAATGTGGGAAATGGAAGATGCGCGAAACTAAAGAGGGTGACACCGAGGTTTGGAAGAGATGTTGTGTGTGAAGATGCAAGAAGCAAGTTGATGAATTAGTGGAACCGGTGGAGGAGTTGTCTTAAGAGGTGAAAACGGTGAGAGGCTTCTGTTATTTGGGGGATAGGGTGAATGCAAGTGGTGGTTGCGAGGAAGCTGTGGTAGCAAGAGCAAGAATTGGGTGGGTGAAGTTCAAGGAAAGCGGGGAGTTGCTGAACACAAAAAGGTTCGTGCATAAGATGAAAGGAATGGTTTATCGGAGTTGTGTAAGATTGGCGATGTTATATGGGAGTGAGACATGGTGTTTGAGGGAAAATGAGATAGCAATTTTGAGAAGGAGCAATGGTGAAAAAGCAATGGTGAGAGCAAAGTGTGGTGCAAAACGGATGAAAAAAAAGAGGACAGAGGACCTAATGGAGATGTTGGGATTGAATGAAACAGTGGTTCAGAGGGCAAAGGCGAATGGTGTAAGATGGTACAGGCATGTGTTGAGAAGGGATGATGGGCATGTTTTGAGAAAGACGTTGGAGTATGAAGTGAGGACGACCAAAGAAGACGTGGAAGATGGAAGTGAAGAAAGAGAGCAAGAGTGTTGGTTTGCAGAAAAAGGATGCCATGAATCAAGCGAGATGGAGAGTTGGAGTTGGACAGACTGCTGCCAAAGGGGGGGAAATCCAGCCACCCCTGTTTATGGGGATAAACCCGGATCAAAATTAGATTGGATGAATAAATTGGCAAACAAAGAAAATATTAGATAAGTGTATAAATCTATACTTTCTTTGTGGTGCCTAATGAACGCTGGCAAAATGAAGAAGCTACTGCACAAAATGTAAGTGATTGAGCTCAAATCAGTTTTTAATCTATCTCAAGATTTCATAATTCTTATTTTTAGAATCACTATGAGAATTTAAGTTTAAATCAAAAATCAGTTTTATTGTTTCTGTAGTAATTCATCAACTGCCACAATGTGGGTTCAAGAAGGTGCTCCCAATTATGTTATGAATGATCATTATGGTATGCAGGCAATACAGCATAGGCCACTGCAGGTTCTAAACTTTTACAATTGTTTATGAAATGGCGAACATACATAAAATTAAGCCTCCATGATCAATCATAACGACATTGCTTATACGTATTGTGGTATAAACTCAGTCTCAATAATCGAGATATTTGACCTCTTAGGGAAAATTCTACTGACAGAGAATTATTGCATTTTGATTATGTAATTGCTTTACATGCAGCAGTTTACATTCTGAGAAAATTAAGCCTAAAGGTTTCCACTTACCGTTTGTAACGACAAAAATCACATGAATTCTTTGACTCTTTTATTTGTTGCTCAACACTGTTATAAATATAAGCAACAACAGTATATCATACTTCAAAAATATTAATTATACCTGTTCGTACAAGGAAAACTGAATGTGATATAATTAGCTCTAAACTGAAATGCTTAAAGTATTTTATTATTGCCATAAACGGAGTACAAAGCTGATTAATTCTCATAACATCATCTTTATCCTCCACTTGCGGCGATATTATATATTAAACACTTCAGCTTAGAGAACTGCTAAATCACAAAGAAAAAGTGAGGCAGAGAAAAGTGATACAGACAAAAAAATAATAATGTAGACCATGATTTTGTGTGTACAGTTGAACCCCAATAACTCAAACCTTCGGTAACTTGAATTCCCCAGTAACTCAAACCTTCGGTAACTTGAATTCCCCAGTAACTCAAACCTTCGGTAACTTGAATTCCCCAATAACTCAAACCTTCGGTAACTTGAATTCCCCAGTAACTCAAACCTTCGGTAACTTGAATTCCCCAGTAACTCAAACCTTCGGTAACTTGAATTCCCCAGTAACTCAAACC
>JANCMA020663504.1:0-18766 GCA_024336925.2 Zoanthus solanderi
AATTAATTTTTATTTTATTTTATTTTATTTTTATTATTTTTATTTTTTTATCTTTTATTTTTTATTTTTTGTTGTTGTCATAATAATTACCATCATCATTATTGCCATATATGGTTATCATGATTATCATTATTACGGCCATCATAATTAGCGTCACATTATTATCATTGTAATCATTATTGTCAAATTCTAAAATTCCCAAACAAGTAGCTGGCATAAGTTCTCACAACTTTAAGGATTTGAAACTAAGATATTTTCGCCAAAAAAACGTGCCTCACCTTGAAAGAATACAGGTTTAATTGTAAATTTTGTGATGACTTAATTAAAAGAACATTTTAGTTCGAATTAGTTTTTTCAGTATTTTGACTGTTTGAAGCTGAAATTAGTTTAGAGGTTTTACAGGGAAGAAGGTTTGAGGTCAAGGACTAAAACAACAACAACAGTGACTATTAGTTAATGTTTGACAGAATATTTACTTAAAAAAAATGAAATACTAATTGAGATTACAATACTAGCCTACCGAAAGGGTATGATTGCTGTCGCTGTCAGCTGTTGTTTTGAACTCTTGAATAATTTTACACGGTACATCTCATCCTTGGTATTTATTGATCTAAATTCAAAGAAATTAAACCGTAAAATACCAACCATTCTCTTTTTAAGAAGAACAATAAAGAACGAATATTGTGCACCTGGTTGATGTCAGTGACGTGGTGCGCAAGGGATCCTGGTCACACTTGTAAGTACAAAAGTTTACCCAGGGTTCCTGCGCGCCTAATTTTTTTTGTAGCCTGCCTTTTCATTGATCAATGTTGCTGTTTTCCCTCGGTTCCTTAATGCGACAGCAACTATAAAAAGAGAGCAATGAAAAGTAGGACTGAACTAACTGACACACGATTACAACTAAAAGTTACCAACGGTAAGCTAGTTAGAAAATTGAAATTATATATTTGGAAAAAAAAATTTAAATGAGAACAAAAACAAGAAAAAATAGCACGGATTGGATTGATAACGTATATCCCACAAAGGCCATTCCACTTATTTTTATGTTTGCAGTCGTCCAACCGACCAAAAATCTTGGCAAAAAAAAAGTAAAAAAGTTAGAAGCAGTTATTAATGTATGCATATAAAATGGCCCAAGTATATCATTTATGTACGCAATAAGTCCAAGAGAACACATCAGTATCATTGCACACTAAGTGGACGCATTTGAACTGGTTGTTTTACAGTATGTTTAAACTCAACATTTTCGCTACAAAGCAATAAATTTACAATAAAGCGACATATTGTAAATATTATACCCGTCCGACCCTAAATTTTGCTTCAAAAACGACTGTAAATATAAAAATCAGGGGGGATGGCCTAATAGAAAATAGAAAATGAAGAATTGATAATGGGTATTGGATTTAGGTTGATGCGTTTATAAACAAACGGAAAGAAGAGATAAACGAAAAAGCAAAAATCTTGGCTGAGAACAGTTTAAGATCAATGCAGACAGACGCTGACCAGAAGGTACAATCGAAAAGGTAATTTTCTCATTTAAACCATGCATCAGATGAACATGCCATTGGTTTAACTGTCACTTGAGAACTTTTTGAGATACTGTAATACAATTTGATCCACTTATGTGCATTTGGTCAGACTCTCCTCGACATATTCTTCTTGACGAAGAAGCCATCACAGAAAAATCGACACCCCACGGAAAAGCTCACAAAGACACAAAAACTTTGTTCTACAGTAACAAACCGCATATAAGAACAGGTGTTTTAGGGATTCAGGCTGATGCTGTTCTTATATATCGGGTGATTACTGCAAAATTAGCCTGAAAGTGTTCTTAAGGCGTTCGTAAATATTTTTCTATAACAAAACAGTACTGCATACACTATCAATCGATGAAACCAATGGAGTGCAAACGCAATACTTTAATAAACTTATGGTTTGAACGTAACTGGCATTACATTTGGGGAGATTTAGCAGTTCTTGTATTATACTCGGCAAAACTCAACTAATTTTTAAACTTAGGGAGAATGTAGTTAACAAATTTGATAATTGCTAAGGCTTGGGGCGAAATCTTGTCATGATCAGATTCAAAGTATTGTTGTTGCTGTTACTAGTTGCTTTCTATGTTGGTTACTATTTCTAATTCACATGGCAATGTTTTTGTATATAAGAACAATTTTTATTTTTCAGGCTGAATGTGTTCTTATGTATATGCTATCTTTTTGACCAAATTTCAGCCTGTGTGTTCTTAATCCAAGTGTTCTTATATGCGGGTTTTTACTGTACCCGTTTTTGAATAGAACGTTGTATTTGTCTGTCCAAACAATATTTTTGTCTTCTAGTGTAAAACAGCAATTCATTAGTATGTTCTGACTTAAATGAACTTTGAGAAGGTGCAGCTGTGTTGCCGAAATGTAAGCGAGACTTTACTTGAGAACGAGGCGATTATTTACATATCAGTTGTCAAAAAAAGATTTTAGCTTGAATAACCTTCGGTTAGCCTTTACCTTGCACCCGACTGAGGAACTGGACAATTGTTTGTTAATCAAAATTTAGGAATAGTCATGTTTTTGAATTTTTTATATCTGTAAACAATTTTTTTTTTCCTGTTTTCGCTTGTGGTTAAACTATTCTTTTATTAGTTTTTGTCTGATAATCGGACCAAAAGTTCTTTGATCAGTTAACTTTTCTGTTTGTTAGTTTTTTAGATGAGCTTGGTGCAACCAAACCAATGAACAGGATGAAGAGTTTGGTTTTAGGTGCTGAGAAGGGCATCTTAATTATAACTTGTTTCATGTTTTTAGGCTTGGGATTTTGGTAAGTACTCTTTTGAATCAGATAATGATTTGTGTGTTCTTTTTTAAAGTCTCTATTTTTCAATCTGGTTTTGAAATTAGATGCTTCTTTTATTAAGCAAGTGACCCTTGGACTTGGCACCTACCTCCAGTTTCTTTAGTGATAAGCGAATAAGAGTCTTTGACTCCCCATATTTGTTTAATTGCTAGAGGCCTTTTTGTTTGGAAGCAACAAGGAACTTGTCGTTTTTCATTTCAATTAACTGTCGTTAAAAGTTAAACTTTGGTTGATAGCTTTCATGTTTTGTTTACTCTCAGTGTAATCAAGTGTGTAATTCATCTCTCTCCTATTCTTTCAAAATGCTCCGTAGGAAACAAATCTTGTTTTGATAGTGATCATTCATTCACTTTTTGTCTCATTTTCTAAAACTAAACGACTAAAAACGTTATGTTATATGATGATAATACACGCAGGTACAGCAGCATTTTGGTGTTAAATGGAGCATTATCTCCCGGGGCTCTGATGACGGTAAGTGTTGGATAAACTCGTTCCCAGGTCACGTTTAGGAATTGTTACGGAAATATTTGATGAAAAAGAAAAGTTTAAAACGAGATCTGGGGAGAAGAGCAGTTTGAAGCAATCGTTTCAAATACGTTTCTGCTCATATTTCGGAATCTCTAGCGCAAAAAATCATTTTAGCGAACAAAGCTACTGTTTGTTTGGCAACCAAAGTGTTTAAGTCAGCATATCTAGTACAATGTGTTGCCAAACGCTAGATGTATGTATACATTTGAAGGTCATGTTGGTACCCGAAAGTTAAAAAACACTAAATTAAAATTCTTTTGTTGGGGGTACACTAACATGGCAATATGACGTTAGGTAAAATGAACACCCCGTCTGCTACAGTGAATTACAAATTATTGAGGTTGTCACTTGAAACTGCATTGTTTTTTTCGCGTCCTAGTTGCAGCTGTGCTGTTTTCACTGAGTATTTGTGTTGCAGATCTTTATGGCCTTAATAACGGGCGCCATGCACATGATTGGAACAGCTGATCAAATAAAAGATGTGCGCAACAGCGGCTTTTCTTTGTCAAGCCTCCTTCATTCTCCAGATGAGGTACATTTCAAACTTCTCCTTTATTTGGAATGAGCTTTGCCTGATAGTTTTTTTTCCAACTTTTACTTTTAGGAAAGTGAAAAAAAAATTGACAAAGCTCTCGAACAACTGGACTATGTAATGAGCAGAATGCATGTATTTGATGTCTACTTTCATTATCCATCAAGACCGGAATATCAGGTAAACAATCACTGGTTTCTTTATGAGTGGGAATTCTTTTCGTTTCGATCTTAACCCTTAGAATGTTTTTTCAAATTTACTTTCATCTTGAAACAAAATAACCTCAAGAGGTTATACGAAGTTTGTCTTCAAGATCTTGAAAATGTGATAGCGTAAAAAAAAATAACACAAGAAGATAAAATTTGTGTTCCCAAGCTAAATCTAAATCCTTTAGGGAGCGTCGGAAAGTATCTGCTAAAGGGGGCCGGAGGGAATATAGGGGGCCACGAAATAAATCTTGCCGATCTGGGTGGGCCACCAAATATATTCGATGATGACGGGTGGGCCACGAAACACACAAACAAAGTGTGTGCCTGAATATGTATAATCCAGACGTTTAAATAGAAGGGCTGACCAAAATCTGTTTTCTCTCAATCAAAAATTTTGTGTTGACTTGATAGGATATTAAAGTACTGTATCATGCTGTTTCCCAATATGTAAATGATTTGTTGTGACTTCTAATTGTTCCATTGCTATCCTAACTCCCCAACCTAGAACCCCCCCCCCTCCCATGGTAATTCCTTTTAAAAAGTATAAAATTATTTGTATCCCAGTGGGAAAGCTAGAAAAGGTAGTTGTGCAAATGATCTGATACCCTTTTTGAACTAAAGTTAATTTTTATGTTTTGAATGTCTTCAATAAACAGAATAATTTTTATGACGTTTTTATTTTCTTGTTCAACCTCATCGTTTTTGATTAACAGCTTTAAAATATTTCTACCTCTTTTAGAATCAATATTTCCTAATTATTATTTTTTATCAGATAGTAAACATTTAAAATAATTCAGTTTTTGGGCTTAGATTCTTCAACATAATAATCTTTATAATTTCCCAGTCAAAATATACATGGTTCCTTTATAATTTCTAATCCACATTTGTGTGTTATTATGTACTAAGTGTATGGTTCATACACTAGACGCTATAAACATTACATTCAAGATATATAGTTTATGTTTCGTTCTTAGTGACTGAACCACGCTAAACATTTAATTCAAGATATATAGTTTATGCTTCGTTCTTAATGATTGAACTGTGCTAACTATTAAATTCAAGATATATAATAAATTATTATCCTTCGTTCTTAACGATTGAACCCCACTAAACATTCTATTTAAGATATACAGTTTATGCTTCATTCTGTAACTGCTAAGCTTTTTCAAATAATTTATATAACATGCAATTGTTTTCTAATTTCTTTAATTTCTTTATTGACCTTAAGAAAAATGATGAACAAGAAGACAAGACAGCGATCAGCATTAGCTCTCAACTAAGTTAGTAAATATACAACAGTGTCAAGATTGTTGTTATCAAAGTTATTGTGTGGTATTACAGTTATTATAAATAGATTTGACAAGACTTTAGGTTATAACATTCAATAGTTAATGCTGGAAATAAAATTTTAACAGGATCTGAACAGCAGTATTCTTGCTATGATTATGATGACCAAGTTTTTACTTGGTAGACTAAATTCGTACTACAGTCTTCTTGAGTGTATTATATATAGGTGAGATATCTTTTTTAAGTTTCTTCATATTTATTCAAGTAGTTTGAAAACACCTAAAATTGATTTTCAAGTTTAACCTTTCAGTATTTCAGTATGGTACTAGCCATCTTGTAAAATGCAACATCTACAACTAAACTTAAATTAATTATAGTTTAATCTCTCTTATTAGTCATCTTTTGAAAGGCATGTGAAAACTAAAACACATTAATTCTGTTTAAAATATTTCCACCAGAATGGTCAGTAAGGAATAGGCTGGATTGTCTGAATACACTTACAAGACAAATTGTTATTGCTGATCAATATCAGGAAAATTCTTTATTAAGAAGTTTTTACTATGCCTATAAGAGCAGAGCTTATAGTATAAAACAAAGTGGACCCACTTCCATCTTGCACTGACGATTACAGGTTTATATCCTGTACGAAACAGTGTTGTATGCCATAAATTAACATGAGAAACAAACCCATTTTCACTTTGTTTTATATATATATATATATGACTCCGCAATGCAATCCTACAATTTGTAACCGTACATCGTGTGCCCAAGTTTACAAGCTGCTATAATGCCATTATGGTGGTAACCGGGAGGGCACATTTTATACTTATGTATATACATATATACATATACACATATACATATATATATACATACATATGTACATATATACATATACATACATACCAGAGCTTTAGCAAGACATATTTTGGGGGGAGAGGGTTAAGTGCAAAGTCTTTGACTAGAGCTTTAACAAGATATTTAGGGGGGGAAGGGGGTTAAGTATAAAGTCTTTGATAAAGAGTGCATTTGCTTGTCTGTGGGGGTTATGAAAAAACAGGACTTCCAGGAGAATACCTTGCAAAAAAACTTACAAAAATTATTTGGGGGAGGGGGGGAAGGGAACAGGTCTCACTTTAAATGGAACAGAATAACCTAGTGCTCTATAACCTCACTTAAACGGCTGTGCTGTCGACTCGCGAAGGACACTTGTTTGAATCCTGTTGAAGTCCTAAATTTTTATCAACTTCTCTTTCACAACTGGCATTGCATTATCTATGTACCACTAAATGTGCTAATCAATTTTCCAAGTACCATGTTTACACTGTTGCAGTGACTCGCAATCTGAGTTGTTCATTTATACCCAGCTTAGAATAATTAACTAGCTGCATATCATAGAATTTTAAAAAAGTTTATTAAGTTTTTGAATCCTTATTCACAAGCTCCAGGATTTCAGTTTTCATGGGTAACAGTTTTTGGGTTCTGACTGCACAAAATCATTGGAACCCATCAGTAACTATTTTCAATTCATTAATAATACATTAAGTTAATTACATACAATTAAATTTAGGAATGGTGCACAAAGTTTTATTCAACATTATACAGCAGTTTCATAGAATTATTTTCAATCATAACAAAAAAAATTAAACTTATTAATGATTATATTGCTCTGTAACACTAACTGCCACTGAAAATCCTTACCAGGCCTGGAGTCAGTGAGACCTGTAAACTAGTGAAAGTTAGTATTTGCAGCTATAAATTTGAGTCAGGATTATCAGAAAAGTTAATATACAATTATTTTCCAGTACTCCCTCATCATTCTAGTGTAAAACTTGTCAGTTGTTCAAAATGAAGTTTTAAAATGTAAATTACTTTGAAGGTCTACAAAATGGCAAACAGAAAATTTATCCTGTCCCCAAGTTTCCTTGCCGTGGTAACAATAGCTACTAGTAACAATCGTTACCTTGTAAGCCTAGGGCATGATTTAAAAATCTATTTTTTACATTTATTTATGTGATGTCGAAAGGTACTAAGAGTTCACCAAATTAATCAAACAAGGTCTTTGAAAATAAGAGAATTATTTAATAGTCACATCTTAAATATATATTTAACTTTGTTTATAAAATCTGTAACAGATATTTATAGTAGTTGTAGATAGTCTTTAGCTAGGCATACATGACCATCAGTTCTAACAATGTATATGTTTCCTCCCTTGTGCATTTATGTTCTAGATGTATTTGAGAAATAATTCCTGATGAAGTATAAACTATTAATATTAATTTTTATTCATGAACAGTCAAATTACCAAATTTTAATTTTAAATTAGGAGATATTTATTACTGTCTGGTCTTTTCATCCTCTTATTTGTTGTTTTTTCCACTAGGGGCATTAACAGGTGAAATTATTCACATAATGAACTAGCTATGTTTGAGGCATTAACAGAGTATAACAAAACAATTTCTAGTGATATTGTACATATAGTTAGGTGTGGTTTTATTTTTAGTTACATCTTTAAACCTTGGTTTATTTGGGTGTGGCATTTAAAAGGCAGCTGACTGAACCTGTCTATTTTAAAGTAAACAAGATAAAAGTACTAATCATTTCTGATAAGAAAACATATGCACATTTTGAAATTTGTTTTGGTATAGGTACATCACTTGTTTACATAATCTCATTTTGTCATACAAAGTCAAGCTAATGAATTTTTGTATGCAAATCTTGAACCAAAAGTTTTTAGAATGCAGAAAGTGAAACATCAAGTTTTAGCGTTACTCTTCATTTTATTTTTAGAGTGGAAAGGGAATAAATTAATTAACAACAGATAAATTACATTATAGTGTTGTCTGCTACGGCATTGTTTGCTAAATAAGAAATGTGTTTGAGAGCTTAACTTGTGTTTCTTTGAGTTCATAAGAACTTACATAATCATTGTTTTTCTAGAATCCCAAGCAGAGAAGATGTTTAATTTTCTGACTTTCTTTCTTTTGGGATTTTACCTTTCTGGTTTTCAAAGTCAGCTATTTGATTGCTTTGTAATGAATATTGATCAGAAACAGAATTACAAATCCCTTACACTGTCCATAAATCCTAAGTAAAAAGGGATCCATCTCATCTAGTATAATTTATCAATATTTCCCTATTGAAATTACAGTGACACTGTTCTTGTTTGTCAGTTTGATGAGAGTTCAATGTAAACAATGTGCTTTCTTAAATTTTTTTAAAAATGTTTTTGAAGGTTTTAGCCTCCAAAACAATACCTAATACACCAAATTCTCACTTTATACTAATTTATATGCTTTTTCTAAAACATCATTTTTGTGTTTTTAAATTTTACTGAGATAAATTTTGGTGAAGGTTTTTCATTTAGATTTTCTTTAGCCGTTTTATGGTCGCAGCTTTTAGTTTTTCCGAAATTAGTTTTTGAAATCATAATCAACCAAGCTTCAACTGATAACAGTACAGTGTCTTTTCCTTGTTTTTCTCACGCTGTCTACCTGTAATAAAAAGGCTGATGCTAGAATTAGTTTTCAGTCATATTTTAAATGGTTTGTTTTCAAAGACATTTTCTCTCTCACTGCTTTGGTTTCCATTGAAACGGTCCCTTAAACACATTTAAAAGCAAAACACCAGTTAAAAAAGGAATTTGCTCAAGTTAATATGTTTGTCAGTGACTGCGAGCCTAACTTTATGTATAGTCATTTTTCGGATTGCCGATTGGGAAGATAATTTATTTGCCTTGTGGTAACCTAAATGTTGTGTAACCACTTGTTGCTTGCGGGAGTTGTCAATGTGGGTGTCAAATGTTTTTCCACCTGCGTTTTACTTTTCAAGTTACTTGGATCTCATTAATCTTATCGACAATAGAAACAAAAAACAACTAAACATTTAGGGTGAAAAAAATATGGAAGTTAGAATCTTTTCAGATGTAAAAAGCGCCGATTTTTAATATTGCCGAAAACCAGCTGCTCAAATATTGCTTGATGAATGTGTTGGAACATTTAAATTTAGACGCGTCTGACTTGAAAAATAATTTACTTTCAAAACTAAACTTTTTATTTCACGGATAATTCTGTAATACTTCAGAAAAAGTTTATTTTTTTTTTTTCACAGCAGCTGAAAATCCATGGTGGTTATAACGAAAAACTATTCTTGTACATATTGCTCACACTCGGAAAAAAAACTCTTGAATCAATTCTTGAAAAGTAACTTAAATATGTTTTTTGTGCGAAAATGGCGAAAAGCAATATTCTTAATATCGTTTCGGAAATTGACACACTTTAAGATCTGTTAAATTATTAACAGCCAAACGTCTTGGAAACAAAATGTATGCAGTCGCTCGGAAACACTTGTAAACTATACAATTAATTTACTAAAATTATTCAATTATAGTTAAAAACCGACAAGAAAACCATAAATGACCAAAAACTTTCGTCGCTACGTGCTAGCGCTAATATTGTTGACTCAAAAATGAAATTATTAAAATGAATAATCGGTGGCAACATTCTACCAGGAATTTTTCAAAGTTAATGTGTCATTTGAGAGAAAATTTACATTTTTGCTACGCGTATTTAAAAGAATAATGTGTAGTATGTCTTTGACTCGCAATGAACAAGCGCGGACCTTGCATAAAGGTCGACCGGCGCAAAATTTTCAAAAAAACAATTTAACTGATCCAGTGGCAGTGAGTTTTAGCTCGGAGTTTGAACAAAATGAAAAAGTTGCATTTGTTTAATGAAATTTTTCCCGTAACTTATTCGAATGCCTGGCAACTCTAGTATATCTTTATAATCCACGACAACCATTCCAGATTGGTTTAAGAAATAGTATAGCTGCAGTAAATGATATCGAAAACCTTCTCTGTTCAGCTTGCTTAGCTTATATTTTAGCAGCTACGAGATATACCTTACCGGTGTACAATTCCAAGACCGTGTAAATGATGCAATGCCGAAACCATCTGCCGAACAAATGGACGTGCTTGTGATTCGCTGAAGCGACAATCTCGCTGGGCGCGAAGATGACAAAGAAGTTCGCCCCCTGCAACATATTCCGTAACCAAACAGTATAGCGATCGCTGCTTCAAGGTTTCATATAATCTTACGACATTTGGATGGTGAACTTTTCTAAGGATTGAAGCTTCGCGAAGGATATTTTTCTTAACGTAATCATCTTTAATCTTTCTTACATCAATAATTTTGATGGCAACCTGTGGAAAAAATATTTTAATAAAGAAACTTAATCTACATATCAACACCATGAATTGACCTCATGTCATTAACAATTCACTTTCCAACTTTCAGTATTGTATGTTTTGTGTTGTTAATTGGTCCCATTTACTCAAAGGAAACAATGTGTGTACCACATGACAATCAATAATTTTTGTCCTAAACAAACCTTGGTTTGAGCGACGCGGTTCGTAGCAAGTTCGACATATGCAAAATTTCCTTTACCCAATCTGACACCACTCAAGTCGTAAGTTCCTATTCGTTTTAGTAAAAAATTGGAGTCACTCATGCTAACTTAACAAAAAGCGTAAACTTTCCTGGACTTTTTTAACTTTTGAAAAATTTTCTGATAAAAAGGCATGTGGCCCATTTGTCATCGACCAATCACGACGCACGATTTTGATCGCACGCGACATTGTATTGTTTGTTTTTCTTTGATGCAGTCAAAATATAGCGTTTTGATTGGCTAATAAACCAAAAGCGCACGTTCGCGCGCGTGCCGTATCTCTTCTGTTGTTGGCTTACGCAATGACCAGCATTTTTGATATGCAAAACTGAAAAAAATAATTATCAAGCACTCCAAGCTTTCGTTTTTTCTACGCATCCCATGGGGCGAGATCTTAATTTCTTTAGACAATTGTAATTAGCAGTTGAATGAGTAACTATGAAGTATAATAACTACACGCGGAATTTCAAGCGAGATCAATGTTTACTAAATCAAACAAACATATTATTTCTCCGCGTGTGTGTATGATTAAACATCGGCGTGCGTTAGCTTTGCCTCCAACTGGCTTTTGGTTTTTACCCGATAATAATACACCTGTTGTTGCCTATGTAGTTTTATTTGTGCAAATTGAGTCACCCAAAAAGATTAAAACTACAACCGTAATCTGGTGGAAAGGTTTGGTCAGACGCCAAGATGCAGATAATCTTTATGCATGGCTTGATGTGGTCAATATAAAGAGATATACTTTTATAAGAACAAAAACTGTAACCGTTCAACCAATCTTTGCGTGTCTGGATTGCATGCAAAACATTATTTTTGGAAGAATTTAAACCTAGTTGAACAGCACCTGAATATTTGAAAGTGTAATTGCCCAGAACCTTTCAGATAAACATTCTAAGCAGATCATAAAAGGAGAAAATGATTATTTTTAAAAATATGTCAAATACTTTTGCCCCAGATGGGCAAGGAGACCCCACCCTAGCTACGATAGAAAGGATATGCTAGCGTTCATTGGTGACTAAATTTACAGAACCCCTCACTAACTATTTCCCACGTGCGACTGTTTCTGAAACACGTAAATAGGAACAGGTGTAGCTGGCAGGTTTTACCAGTAACGAACCAGATTCTCGCATCATAAAAAATTCAACCGAGGAAACGGTCCGTTGAACACAGCTAGATAAACAGCGACTTATAAAATCGAAAATTTTTGAGCAGCTAGCTACTTTGGGTAATCATGTTTTTCGAAGTTTCAACTAAGAGAACATTCTACCAGATCTCGAGGGCAGCTGTCAAAACAAACGAGGTTTTTGGGAAGTCGCACTTAAACTTTGATCGAAAACACCCTCGCGGTTCTCATGTAATCTTCACACGCCATCGTTTTGGATTTGATAATAATCCCATGTATTTCCTCCGTCAATTGAAATTTTACTTAACAGAGTCTAATGAAAAATTTGTGACAAAAATACATTAGTACGAAGCACTTTAAAATTTTAAGAGTTTCTTTTTACAATTTGTGTTATAAATACTCTCTAAATAGAGAACTCGTTATTTTGATACAAAACAAGAACGGCTCTCTAGAAGAAAAAATATTATACATCAGTTTCAGAGGCGAAGTCTTAAAAAAGACAAAAAACTGTGCGGTCATTTTGTCAACCACCAATGAGTTTATAAAAAATGTTTTTAAGCCGAAAAGGTTCCTTATTGTGTCCAACGTACGATTGCAAATGATATGGTTTGATTTTTTTAAAGTTATCTGAAACAGGTTTACAATTGCCCAATGCTGCTTTCAAGCCACTGTGATCCTTGAATCAATTCCGAAACTTCAGGGGGAGTATAAAGATCCGGAAAGTCGAACTGCGTGTTTGCGTTATTTAGATCAAATAAAGGTGACATGGAGAGATTGTTCAGATTTAAGTTTCCAAGCTCCAAATTGGCCCAGGATGAAGGAATCTGCTGTTGGTTTCCGTTAGGTACTGTGTTATTGTTAGTCGGGGCTTGTTGGTGTTGTACAGGCGCTTCTTCCGTCTTAAAAGCTTGATCAAAATCCTCGTAGAGTGAAAGCTGGTCGATTGGATCCTCTGGTGTTGTACCGATTGCATCAGGAACGTTTGGAGGAGGTGTTATTGGCGAAGCAAGGTCCCTACGCTGTTTTTTTATTACTGGTTCACCAGCCGAGTGTGATTGAGAATGCGTCTGATATTTCTTGTTAGATGTGAGAGTTGAAAAACTGCCATGACTCCCAGGTAATGAATCGCGTTTAGTCCCAAGGGACATAGTTAAGTTTTTTCGTGAACATTGACTATCCGTAGTTGGAGGTTTTCCATCTTGGCTTGTCGCTGATGCGCCGTTTTTCTGTTTCGGAACGGCCTTCTTTTTACGCGGTCTGTATTTATAATCCGGATACGCTTGCATGTGACGAATTCTGAGTCTTTCGGACTCTTCCACAAACGGCCGCTTTTCTGGCTCGGAAAGCAACTTCCACCGCTTCCCAAGTCTTTTGCTGATTTCAGCATTGTGCATATCGGGGTGTTCTTCGGCCATTTTTCTTCGCTCGATTTGACTCCACACCATAAAAGCATTCATTGGCCGTTTTACGTGCTGGCTGTCTTTTTTAGTCGCGTTGTTGGAATCTTCGTCTACGACGCTTATTTGAGGGGGACTCGGTGCGGCGGCAAAATCATTGCTCCTCTGAAAGACTGGCATCATTTCCATGCGAGAAAATTGCTATCCTAATCCAAAATCACGCAAATACAAGTTTGACCTACAGTTAGGAAACTGCAGTGCTAGTGCTTCGATTTCGATTACAGCCTAAAAACGGAGGCGAATATGTTATAAATTGCCTCTTAAATTATGTCGTGGAAGCTATGAAATGTACGAATGTGCTTGAGGACTGCCTCAAACTTGCAGTTACGGGGCAATTTCTGTGTTTAATAATTTCGCACTCAGTTTGCGTTGGTTCTCAGTGACGCTTTGACACGTCACCGCACTAGAACACAAGAGAACCAATCATGTGCAGCGAGACCAGTGAGTTGGCCCGCCCCTCTCCTTCGTGATTGGTCGAAACTGACTTACTCCAGCTTACTGCTCCTGCGTCTTTTAAAACGATAGTTAAGGCGCGTGTCAAAATTTTGAACACGAACCTGTTTCCCGCACTCGGGGGTTGCGAAAGATTTTTATTCTTTTGCTAAAAAACGAAACATTTAAAAGCTCGCTACAAAGTGTATACACATACTTTTTACTAATTACCAACATTATTTCGTTAAATTCAAGCTTCGAAAGGCGGTTTGATAAAAACTAGTTAAGAATGCACGCCACGTGCAGCGAACAATAGTTTTTCGAATTCATAATAGAACAAGCCCAGAGCCGTCCCTAATTTGTCAGCGATGTGTCACAACACTAAAAATTTGCATTTTTAGAAAGACGGGTAGGATGTGTATTTAGAATAAGAATAGTTTTTTTTTTTCTGGTTGTCCATGACATACGATTTTGAATCCCTTGGGAGACTTTGAATCTAATGCTCTTGGTTGAAAGCCAGAAGGACTTGAACAAAAACTAGATTTCTTTTCTAATATCAAATATTTGATATCAAAAACTTTTTTGGAATTTCCAATGGGCGATGAAGAATCAAATTTATGTTTTGAGTCAAGACGAAGGGCGTTTCTACGAGAGACAACTTCTCTTTCTTCTCGGTTACAGCAAATAAAATCTACTGGAATCGTTGCTGTACTAGCCGAAAAGTGATGCATCAGAATACCTCAAAACTTTGTCTCAGAGCTTAACTCGTAACTAAAAGCTCGAGCTTCGATATCCAAAACAAACCCTTTTCCTTGGGAAAGCATAAACTACAAACACTTTTTGATTTCCGAATAAAATATGCCAGCTTTCTTCGGTATCAAAATGTAATATAGAATTATAGTTCTAAGTTGACCAGCTAAACACGATCGCGCGCGAAAATTTAGGAAGCGAAGTAGTTTGCTGTGACAAGTTTCCCAAAAAAAGGGGAAAAAAAGAAAATAGTAATATATTTTGCCCGCAGAAACAACCTGTTGATCCACAGCCAACCTGCTTTACTCGAAATAGTTAATTTGAAGATTACTGTGGAAACGAAGTTGCTCTTCCAATCACAAGACGGGTTTTCCTCTCTGTGTGCTTTTGTGAGGGGCAGGTGTTGGTTTTTTGATCAGGGTAATATGGCGGTCGATCGGGATTGAGCTAGTAATTTTGATTTATCATAAAACCAGCTGACGAGTGTCTCGGGTCACACTACACCCCACGTGTTCCACGGTAACCAGGTGTGTGTGTCATTTATATCGCCATCAGCTGCTCTTATCGCATCTTCTCGACCACTTCATTTTTTCGCGGGATTTTCGTTGCCGCGGTATCTCTCGAGATAAGGGACCAACATTACGATATTCAAAAATCTGGCGGCGAGAGACTTAAAACAAAGAGTTCATTTCTGCTTTTTTTTGCCGACGCCACGCTAAAGCGGAAGAAGAGTTGTGTGAGACGACTCTTTTTCGCGTTGCTTAGCAAATTTGCACTGTTTTTTTTTTCTCATGCAAAACTTGTCTTTATTTGACAAGTATGTGTATTATTACACTGTATTATTATGTACCAAAGCTACTGATAGGACATCGTGATTGGCTGTTACCACCTGAGGCATATGGCATGGCTTAATTTTGACTCCGGAAGATCTCACAGGAAAAAAGAAGAATTTTAAGTCGTGTAAGGAAGCTGGATATTGTTTGTAGTAACTACGGTCAAGATCGTCCTGTAGGACAGTGTTATGTTGTCTGTCATTTAATTATTGCAGTGACTTTTCTATGGAGATATGACACTCAAAAACTCAACTGCGGATATTTACTTTATTTCATAAGCTTATCAATGATCAGTTTAAAGCAAGTTTCCCTGCACATCCGATAACAGGGATTTGCAACTGAAATAAATTTTTATATTTCTTATCAGCTATGTTGATCAAGTATCCGTCATTAGTGCAAAATTCTCTCGTTAAATATAGATAGTTATGATGGTAACATACTAAATCTTGTATTTTGATTTAATTTTATTTTAACCTTTCGTCTTTGAGTACAAAAATATCAGACAATACAACTGCTATTTTTTTACGTTCTTGTAACACAAAACGTAATGCTTTATTTATTCCTCAACACTGTGTTCAGCATGACTTTTGTAACCTTAGGCTTAGTTATACGGTTTTCGGTGAACACTTTTGGCAATTTTTAACAGAAAGACAAAATTCATTGCTTTTTTCGAAACTGCTTCAACTGTTTAGATATTAAGACTTTCTTGCTGTATCAAAAAGGTGAGTTAGGTGTTTTAAAACAGTTTAAATCTTTCTCCTTTTCTTTTTTATATAGAATGAAGTTGTGCAATGCATTTGAATTGAATGAAGTTTCTTTTTTTTCAGAAAAAGACTGATTATTGACTTAGTACCCTCTTAGTTGTGAAAGATGAAATCTTTAAATTATGTTTACTAAAATTTGCTTCGTTTGCGTCGCTCGTTTTCCGAACGGGTACCTTGAAATCTAATTTGGGCCTTGATGGTGGTTGCATTAAAGTATTGGACGGTAAAAATAGGAAGACGTTGTAAATGCAAGGCTCTTTCAGATCGTTAAAATGCGTGTTGTTTAACTTTTTCATTTTTTTACTCAATCCGTGCTTTTTTATCGGCCGGTAAAAATTTTAAGTTTGACTGGTTGTTAGAAAGGGGAAAATATGGAAGGAACGGAATGACAGAACTTGTCTTATGCTCCAAAAAATCTAACCATAATACCTGTTTTCAGAAAACTCTACCGCGTACAGACCACATTATGTTAATTTTTAACGAGAACTAATAGTCAGTAAATAGCGCCACCATTTGTTTTTTTCTTTTAGAAAATGACGGAAGAAAACATGACACTTCAGCTCATTTTTTCCTCTATCACCGAGGAATTACTAGAATTATATCAAATATGCAGTGAATGTAGGTTTTGGGAACCTTTTTTTTTATTTCTATAAAATAATTTCTATTTTTTATGCGTGAATTAGAGCACGCACGAAACTGCAATGCTGTGAGTTTATCTTGGCCCTCGCAACTGGTATTTTTAGACTTACGTCATGTAATTTTGTATTTGAAAACATTTTTGATATTTTCAGAAAATTTCCATATGTCATTGATGTCTTGTTTGGGGACTTTTCATCTAATTTTGCAATGATAATAACTTTGAAATCTATTATGATATTAAAATACTATTATCCATCGAAAGCGGACGTGATGTTTACGCAATGTTTTTTAAAACCGAAAGGCAAAAAGTGGTTCGTTACAGGACGAAACTTCGTCTAATTCTCCGTGTGGGTGTTAAGCGATAAACGGCCTTTTTTTCATTGAAATGTTTACAAAATAATTGATAATTTGGCTTATATTATTGTTTTTTACGCAACTATCACGCTTACTAGATTTAAGGGGGCCACAGCAGAGAGGAACTGCGGTGAGTTGGTGAGAAATAAACCCGAGATTTAGATATTGAGCCGCAGGGAGTGGATTTCCACCGTCGATTGGGCTACACTGGAAAACGTTTGGTAAATACTCGCCTTTTGTAATCTCGGCGCTTACTTTCAAAACCAAAATTAAATAAAAAATATTCGATCTCGGACCCACCCCAGCGTGACCTGAGTTGCTACAGAAACTGTCACACAACAGCCCACTCTTCAGTAATACAGCGTTTAATATTTAAGAATTAATACATGTTCTCAGTTCCTTCATAGCTTAGTGAAAGCCGAGGCAGACATTTGGGAGAATTCGAAAGCAGATCAGTGGAAACCCGAGATGCAGTCGAGAATTCTCACAAACTTTGCCGAGGTTTTCGCCAGGCTATGCAAAAAGGCACGGAGAAGATGTTTTATTTTTTTCATAAAGTTATTTTTTCCGACTTATCAAAGAAAGATTGTATACGAAGCGCATATATAGATATGCAATATATATATATAGATAGATAGACAGATAGATAGAGAGAGAGAGAGAGAGAGAGAGAGAGAGAGAGAGAGAGAGAGAGAGAGAGAGAGAGAGAGAGAGAGAGAGAGAGATAGTTATTGTTTCAACCATTCATAGTGCTCGCGTCATTTTCCTGTTTCACAGTACTTATAGGAAAACATACTTGTTGACCAATCAAGACGCACGTACTATCAAATTATTTTATCAAATTACATGCTTTTAAAGATGTTATGTCCTTTTCTTGGGTCATTTCGTATTAAGTTTCACCGATAGTCAAAATCCTTTTGCTCTTAGTTTATTTAATTTTGCCTACGAGCTAGACTATGAATTTACATAAATAAACCCAAAAAAAGCTTTTTGGAGTCTGTTTTAGAACCCTTTTTGATTTATCAGAATATAGATGGACATATGCATCTTGATGCAAATGAGCAATGCTCGATTAGGTTAAATAGTTTGTTCCCTATAATATAGAATGCAAGTGTCGTAAAGACAGCTTTATCAACAAACTCGAACCATAAACAACGAAAATGCTAATCAGGCTTTATAAGAAATGTCATATTAGATTCATGACTTCGGTTATAAAAACACAACATTGTTTTTAGTGAAATTATTTTTAGTGAAATTAAACAAAGTACACACCCGCTCAACCTATCAGCAGAATACACTTAAAAATGTTCTCTTTTTTGCAGACAGGTGTCACAAAAAGGTCGAAAGTTCAGTTGCTATTAGCACAAAAGAATTAAAAGGAACAAATGTTGAAACAACTTAACGCAACTTTTTTTGGTTTTAAAACAGTCAAAAGGCTATAATTTTTTATGGTTTCATTTCGCCGTGCAGCTACACTCTTTTTTTTTTTATAAGAACCTTTTTTATAAGAACACGAGGCTGAAAATTGCCAAAAATTTAAGAACAAGTTAAGAACAT
>JANCMA020663610.1:0-18758 GCA_024336925.2 Zoanthus solanderi
TGCAATCTTTGATATTCGTAAATTGTTAAGAAACCTGAAATTAAAGTCAGTGACTGTTGTTTAATTAAAGGCTTGTGTTTAAAGATAACTCTAAATTGTGCTTCAAAATTATTGTTCATACCAACGGTTAAATACTAACCTTTGGATCCAAACCAATGTTTACTAGTATAATTCTTTTTGTGAAAACTAAGTCATGTAAAACGCATAAAAGTCATGGAAATTCATGGAATTTCAAAAGTTCAAAAGAGTACGAACCCTGATCTTAAATGTGATGCAAGATGATCCTAGTACCAGATCCCCATGCAGCATTTTTGACTAATTCAGCAGCAGTAGGGGCAATGGACCGTTATTTGAGACTTAATTGATAGTACCAAGACCCACTGATCATTTTTTTTGTTTTATTAACATGTTTGTATGTCTGAAACTTTCAAAGCCTTCACATCTGTCTAAAGATATGAAGGTATTTTCTACGTGTACTCAAACTTAATTTGTTGGTAATCCAAAGAAACAACTGGTGAACCAAATCTGAGTGCAGGAACTGAACAATCAGCCACAGATGAAGTTGTTGGCCGAAGTTTTCCTACACCCCTGAGGGCTTCTGCTGCAGCAAATTTAGCTAAAAAGGCAGGTCTCAAGGTTGCACATGGAAGAACAGAGGCGATAAAGCGAGAGATTGAGTCTGTGGAAACTTCCTCAATTGCCTCAGGATTGTCAAGTGTGGCTGGAGAAGACAAGAAAACGTGAGTTCTTTTGATATTCACAATAGATAGATGTGAGCGTGATCTATACAATAAGGAGAATAGTATTTTAGTTTGTGTGTAAACACTCTTTGAGGCTCTTTGTTTCAAAATAATAAGAACCTTGATGCAATTTGAATTATTAAATCTGATTTCGGGACTGACTTGCGTAACTGTGAATTGGCGATTACAAGGGCGGTTAGAGTGTTCTTAACCCTTTGCGGACGGCCATGGCAGTATTAATTTTCCCGTATTTTAGGGGTATAAGAGCAAATGGTTTTTTTCAATCCAACACAGCAATTTTTTTACGTCAGCTAATTTGAATGTAATTTCTTCAGCAAACTGTCACGAAAGCTAGAGTTCAGTAAACATTGTGTTTTTTTGAGCCGTTTTCATCTGCAGAAGCCCCCAGACTGGCATCATAAAGCTAGAATGGTGGGTCGAAGCAATCTTCTGTAAGAACCCAGGAGAGAGAGGCGAATTCACGCTGATTGAACCGCTAAAATGTCATGTAGCGAGAAATGGCGTGACAATAGTGAAGTCATTTCTCTGCCGTTCTGTAGATGGAATCTCACACCTACTGAGGCATTTTAGGCAAGCTTTGACTTGTAAAAAATCCAGCGGGCACAGAATTTGTCAGTAGGTGTGGGTGGCTCGACACTTCTAAAAATATATGATTTGAAGATGGGAAGAACTCCATGCCCAAACCAGGTAACCACTGATGCACGGAACTTGTGCCGTTTAAATAACTGTAGGCCGGCCAACTGCGGGTGAAAGAAAGTTCGTTGCAAATCAGCACAAACTATTTGCATTAAACATTACTGTGATTGTAGACTTTTTGTTTCTGAAACATTTTTTCTGTATAAAAAACAAAGACAAAATAGCTTTTTTTTGCCTATTTTCCTGGATGTTGAGAACGGGCATTTCAAGTTTTGCTACAGAAAACGTTATAAAATTTCTCCCAAATCGGGTTTTCTCGTTGCTGCATGGTATGTTGAAATTTTAGGTAATTATCAATGTTGACAGTCATTGTCTCGTTGAAGTCCTGCCTCTTGATTCGAAATCCTGGCATAATTGGAAAGTTATCGTTCCTATGGGAACGATTTTTACTGCTGCCGTCACCAAAGGGTTAAACAGTTTATGGAACTGTGTAGTATATAGCAAGTATGTAAGCAAGGATGTGTTTTTAAATTTTTAAATGATTATTGTGACTTTACTCATCACTCGACCAATAACTACCATTGTTATTGTATCATAGTATATCAGAAGGTGGCAGTGACTTTTCCTTGTTTGAAGCTCTTCGCGACTCCATCTATTCTGAAGTTGCTACCCTTATATCGCTGAATGAGTCAAGACCCCATTTCTTGGTAAGATTTTGTGGCCTGACAGGCTTTTAGTAATAACAAAGTATTGTGCCTCCCAATAATTGTTCTAAATTTCGTCTGCAAAGTACTCTTCACGAACTCTCTATCATACCCCTTTTCCCTATACCCACCTCTCACACACATACATATTTCATTTCATCATTCAAGTATAAATAAAGTCATTGTATTGTATTGTGTTCAGTTTATAGCTGTTTGTTTATTTTTTTAAAAATAGCTTACTACTTTAATTGAAATTTTTAAAATTTTCTTTTCATGTTGCTGTGTTTACAGATTGAGTTGTTCCGGGAACTTCAATTGCTGACATCTGATTATCTGCGGCAGAGAGCTCTTTATGCTCTCCAAGATCTTGTTACACGATTTCTGACAGAAGATTCTGTAGCTGCCGGCACAACTGGCCCACTTGTAACTCATTCTGGCACTCGGTTTGCTACCCGCTCGGTTAGTATTGGATACAGTGGGATGCATAAGCAAGCTATATCAAGGCCAAAACCTTCTCATTGTTTTCCATTTTTTGACATTCAATATTATTTTTTGCATTACATTATGGTACTAAAGTGTCCTTAGCTAGCAGCACGTAGGTGTTATCTGTACTTGATTTTTATCATTGCAGCCACATCCCTGAAACATTAACTATCATTTTTTTTTTATTAACCACATGTTTCAGACTATCAGCAGAAACGTCAAGAATTACAGAATCAACCACGCACACACTGCATACTGAAATTTAATTGGAATTAGATGGACGCCAATTCATGTGGCACCTTTTTCTTTGATTTCAATGTTTATTGGGGAAAAAAACCCTGACATTCATGTTTTAATAAGTAATGATGAAAAAATAGTGTGGTTGTGCTAACCACCTCACTGGATAGTTAGCGGGTTATTTGCACGCTCGGCGGAGTCTGGATCCTTGATGATTGTGTTAGAAGAACTAGATTAGAGCAATACCTTTGTTATTTTTTCACGCTTTATTTGAATAGTATTGATAACAATAATATGCAGTAGTTTTGATCCGAAGTTTTGATTGGTTTATCAGGGTTTGAGCCAGCTGCAAGGACTTAGGAAACAGTTTCACCATCACCATCTGCCATTGGAAGGGGACAAACAAAAACAATTAAGAACAGTTTTTTATGATTATAGCAAAGAAGGTCAAGCAAAGAAGACCACTGATAGGAAACATTTTCTTCTTTAGCAAGCATGTTGACTGTTTTTATGGTTGGGATAATTCCTCGTCCCTGCTCACCGACAGCTCACTCAAGAACCTTGGTGAGGTTCTGCCTCGAATGAACTTCCATGGCGGCATCTGAGTGATTTACTTGACGTATGAATCATACAACCACAAATCGAAATTATGAGGGGCAAGTTAGATACAGCCGCTAAATTTCAAGGGACACATTGCTACTGAAGTGCAACCACGTCGCAACTTGTGCCAAGGCTCAAACCCTGGGTTGATTTATAGCACATAATATCGTGTTAGCCTCAAAAGGAATCGGAATAGGGAGGGTAGTCTATTAAAATAGTATTGTTTCTAAGTTTAAATCTACTTTAGAAATGGCAGGCTTTGAGTTATACCCTTTAAATTGAGTTTAAGAAACAGTATGTAATCCGACGTTTGCCAACCAACCTTTTTTCCTGTTTCCATCAATGTTGACAAAATGTGTTGTGCTTAATGACGATATTGATATTTAAAATCTTTTTTAAGAACTTGCCGGCGTGGGTAGGATCTGTATCAGAACACACACCAAGTGAGATCGTGGAAACTTCAGAGAATGAATTAGAGGTTTGTAATATATTTTATACTGTAAATACTGAGATTTACTCACAGAATAGCAGTTAAGTAAATGGCATTCGGTTTCTTGACTAAGCCAATCAACGACGCGTATGGTATTTTTTCACTAGTGAAAAATCGTGATACACAGCTTCTAATTGGGCGTACGATAAAATCATATCTAAATTAATGATTGTTGTATTAAAGCAATTTTTGAGCTTTAAATAGATCCAAACACATAAAAATTTCCATTATTATTTTTGAAATAAATCTCAGTTCTTATAAAATAAAATAAACTACTCCATGGTTGGTTCGCTCGTGCAATTTTTATCACACTCGTTGTGAATACTCGTGCCTCTTCACAACTCGTGAATAAAAATCGTATGCCCTTACCATCCATGAAGTAATCTCTATGTACCATATGATAATTTCATTTTATAAATGCCAATCGCTTTATATTTGTCAGTGCTATACTTAAACTATGAACATTTTACTTTTTTGATAGAGCATTTCTGGTTGTGCCAATCGGGTTAGCTCTAACAGAAGCAAAACAGTTTTATTTCGCATCAAACAAACTGCTTATCTAAAATCAAATACAACTTGTTGTGTAAAACATTCTTACTAGTTATTGATGGTCCCCGCAGAACAGAGATACAACTGTTGAAGCACAAACGATTACAAAAGGAATTTACGACTATGCGGAAAATGTGGAGTCTGGAAGCACACTTTCCACGCCTACTTCTAGTCAAGCGGGAGAAAGCCCTTTTGCTTCAGAGGGTCTTGGAGACACCGTCATTCACCTGGATAAGGTAAACGAAGGTTAAAGCGTGACTGATTAAGGAAAGTAAAATTGTATAAATTTGAAAAACAATTAACAATTATTCGCCGAAGGTGAAGTGAATATCTGATGAACATGCACTACCCAGATATTCACCAAGCCTAAGGTGATTAATTGTTCTAGTAAAATTACTTAGGGTTAGTTGTTAAATCCATTCTGTCAAATAAAGGAAAATTTGCAAAACTGAATTTGTTGTCATTTGTTCAGTCACACGTATCGATATCTAAAACACTTTAACCTGAAGTTTTATCTTTCACCAATTAGCACAATTGTCATGATATTGCATTAGTGTTAACCCGAACTTAGTTGTATCCTTAGTGTTTTACGGAATAATGTTTTCCTTCATTTCAAAAATTTCTTTTCATGCCAGCTGTAATCACCGCGCGCAAGGTGATTATAGCCGGCGTAATACGTGAGCCTCCACCAATGAGAGCATCTAAATTACCTGAGAAACAACGGTAACTTAGGAATGGTGTTTTACTAATTTTTTGGATCGGTGGTTATCCTTCCATGTCGTAAGTAAGTTCCGGTGTGTAAGAATACAAATTAAATGATCAGTGTTTGGAATTTATACGAAACTAGAGCGCAGTTAGTAATACTATAGAGGTTTGGCGACTTTTTTTGCGGAGATCATCTTTTTACCCCATGGATGACCTGGTCATCGATGAGGTTTATGAGTGATGCAAATTTACTCGGTCACTTACGTTAACTTTTGATAGAGAAATTAGTTATGCATTAAGTTTACAAAATTCATCTCACCCCGAACCCTCCCTCATGTTCGTCTTGGCATTTATGAGTCTCCCCTAAAGGCCAGTAGTCAACAACATTTAGTGTAAATCCTACACAAATTCTTGTCAGCGCTGGTTATTTATAGACCAATATTCTTAGTGCGTAAGACGTGGGACTCTAGGCTGCGTGTCATCGAAGGAGAGAATCAACAACATTAAGTGTAAATCCTATACAAATTTTTGTCAGCGCTGGTTGTTTATAGAGCAATATTCTCAGTGCGCAAGACATGTGGGACTCTAGTTTGCGTGGCATCAAAGGAGAGCATCACATAAAGCCGTATCAGCCTGAAGCTAGCGCACAACATATGCGTAGACAGATATTCTCCCAAACAAAACTGTTTGGAAAAGGCAGAGAAAGCCATGCAAACATAAACAAATTGGCCGACTATTTCTTGCACATGCGTTGCACGAAAAGTTTGGAACTGGGTTCTAGAAGAGACTGGGTCTAGCAAGAGTTTTTTTAAAAACTTCATGTTAAAACATGAAGTATGAGCTGCAGTATAAGCCAGAGGAGTGGTGAGATTTTAAAAAGCCGTTTATAGCCGGAAAACTATGTTTTAATCATCATGGTAAAACGCAATATCACATTGCTACCGAAAAAACTGGAATGATACGGAATAGCGAGCTAAAGTACGTCAACTATTTAAGCAAATAATTCGACTGTGGTTTAGCCTTGTACGTCAAGTAGGAGAGGCTAAATTAGATAGATTTACACGATGTTTTCGGGGTTTTTTTGCCGGTAGTCGGGCATCGCATTTGAACAATATATATTTCCCAATAGTATCTCCTGTTCTTTGTTTTATGATGTCAGCTTGTCATTGATCTTCACTAAAGAAACGTTCTCTTGTTGACTAGAAAAACTACAACATATAACACGTATTTTCGATTTTACATTTGTCCTGACCAACGACTCATTATTCCGATAGGGCGCCCTATTAACAGTTACTATTGCTAACTTTAGGAGCCGGGAATGCAGTGATATTGGCCACAGATTGCTTTTCTCAGATTACTTTTTTTTTTTGAAAAAAAGCCCGAAAAGGCATGTTAATTACCGGTATTCAATTTTAAGTTACGGGTATTCAGTTGTAATATTCTTACATTAAGTCCACCATATAAATATAAAAATGTCTAAAATTGATCAAAATTTTTCTGCTAAAATGTTGAAGACATTCCTGTAGCTTTAAGGCTAGTCTTAATTGTACATATTATAGCAATGCCACTGGTTAGTGTAGTACTGGAAATCCGTTTATATGATTATAAATATTCCTCAATAAGCATCTTACTGCTGCTTCATCAATGATTCATCATTCATTGTAACATGATCAGCATGTTTCATGTCAGTATATCATAGATTCATCCATGAGGTTGCTCATAGAGCCTTTGATTTATTCTTAGGCCCTTAGTAAGATGAGAGAATTCGAGAGGCTGAAGGCAGAAGGAAAGGTTGAGCTGGTAGCTTGTCAAAAGTCTTCTCCTAAAGTAAAATTGGGACTTGATGCTGTGAAGGATGATGTCACAACAAGCTCAGCAGGGGACATCGGCAGTGAATCTTCTGTTTCCGACGTGCAGGTAAATCCACTAGATTAAATAATTAACCCGGAATTAATTTGATTTATTCTTTCCTTTTTAAATCATTTCCAGAATCCCTCACACTGTTTAGTTATCCAGCATTATGAACTAGTTATTCCGTTCCGCACCTAACGTCCTCCCCTAACTGTATGGGAAAGTGCTTCTTTTCTTTCTACTCCCTTGGCTCTTGCATGTGGAATAGTTGTATACATAAGCTCTTGCAATCTCTCGATTACAATCGGGTATCTGCCTTTAAAGATAATGGACTTAAGGCCCAAAGAAAAATGTCTTACAGCTTGAATATGGGATTGGTGTTAAGAATTGTTGATTATGTTAAGGGCTCCACAGTGGTAGTTGTTTCAAAGCAGAAAAGCTGTAACTTTTTAGAGATTAAAGATGTTATGCTAATTTTTTTTTCAGTATCCAAGAATCGATACTCAAGCCCTTGATCATCAAATAAAAACAATTATGTCTGTAAGTATCTGGATCAATAGACGCTTTTCACGATTTTTAAATATTGTTTTTTTGCCTGCATTCAAATTTTTCCGCCAAGCCTCTTTTGGGTAAAATATTCTTTTGATTTTAAAACTTGTGAACGGGGCTTAGCGGGCAAATTTGAATGCAGTGAAAATAATATTTAAGCCATGAAAAAAGTGTGTTGTCTTTTTCAAGTTTCTTTAGTTCTACATTTCACAACAGTAATTTGCTAACAAAGTAAATAAAGGAAATAAGTGAAGATCTTTATTCATTAAAGCTCCCAAGGTATTAATGTTTTTATGAAAAGCTAACATCATCATAATAGCACACTAAATGAATTAATGTCGGTGCTAACGTAAATAAGAAATGGCATCGGAATTCAAATCTTGAGGAACACTATATGAGATTTCGTAAGGGTACTGTAACCGTTAAACAAAACAGCGAAAATATTCTGCTTCTTTGTCCCAGATTCCGTATAGAGTAATGAAGTTTTCCTTCAAAAATACTATTATCAGTTATGTCAAATGTCTTCGATAGGCCCAAGGTCACAACATCGGTCCAACTTGAGGCCGAGTTCTATCTGTAAAATCTAAAATAATCATTGATGTCCATTGATGCTTTCGGAAGCCAATTTACTGATAATAATTTATTATGCTATTCTATTATAAATGTTCTGTCAATGAATAATTATTTTATTTTTCAATTCTTTTGGAAACTTATATCGAATAATGAAAGAGGCCGATAATTTATGATTAGGGCAGACTGTTCTAGTTTCATAAGATCAGGAAACAGAGTTGTTACAGATTGCAAAAGCTTTGGGCGTAATTTTTTTTATCAAATTAATGGAAACACTGGCATACGTGTAGCAATAGAATTATCAAGACAGGTTATTTCATCCAGAACACGATGTAGGGATATACCTCAAAAGATAACCTTGTCTGATAAGAAATGTTCATCCATTCTCTAAATATTTTGTTTGTATCAGGCAATGTCTTGATATATTGAGCGCACCGTTTCATTGCTTTGTTTGCTCATGTTTTTTGTTTCTATTTCCAGGAGGTAATTCCATACCTGAATGAGCATATGGAAGACATTTGTTCATCTCATTTGATGGGATACATAAAAAACCTTGTAATATCGAGGTTGCAAGTGAATGAAGATAAGGTGAACTGCTTGACAATGTAATATCTAACTATCTACCCACCTACATTTCTGCCGACCTAGTTGCCTATCTACCCAACTAACCCATCTATCTGTCTATAACCAATAAACCATCTGTCTGTCTATCCATCTGTCTGAATCTATCCGTCTGTCTTGCCTGTGGATGTCTGTCTGTCGGTCTACATATTATTATTTTTATTTCTAACAATTTTGATGTTGTTTTTAGCAGGAATTTGGAAGGTTTTTTCACAAACAACTGGAATCTATTCTCCAAGACTCGCTATCAAAGTTTGTTGGACAGAGGTAACATCTTTGGTGTTTCGGAGGTTTCTCAACTTAAAGCTTTTCCAAACTGTCAGTATATTTTTTCTTAGGTTGAAGGAATGTGGAGAGGATATGCTTGTTGATATGTCAGAAATACTATTTAACGAACTGGCCTTCTTTCGCCTGATGCAAGACTTGGACAAGTGAGTTATACCCTTTACCAGGACATCCCCATTTTGAATATTTGTATCAAACGTAGTTACACTGATTGTGGCATATTTGAATGTATTTAATTACTTCTTCTGAACGCTTAATCTCATTCTTGTTTTTATTTATTTTTGTAGTACTGGAGGGCAAAATCGGCGAGCTTTTTGGAGACAGGTTTGTATATCAAGTTTTTGAAATATATACCACTACAGTCGAGCCTTTCTGTACGGACACCTCTGTGGTACGGACACCTCTTTAATAACGACAGTTTCCTACGTACCGACAAAATTCTCTTACATTTCCTCTATAATCTCAAAACCTCTATAATACGGATCTTCTCTGATAAAAACAACGGACAAAAAATCTCGGCCCCTTGGGAGCAAATTCATTCAAACTTAACCTCTTTATTATGGACACTCTAAGACCAGGTGTCTATAATTTGTGGGATGTACCATTTCTTGTCGGCGGTTGCACAAACATTGACAACGTTGATCAGAACATGTCAAATTTTAGCTTTCAAAGCTAACATATTATAAGTACAAATACAGTAATGGAAAATAGTTTGACAATAGTGGGGTCTTCAGAGTGACGTCATCATAGTGACCTCTAATACGGACACCTCTATAATACTTTCACTTTACTCTGTTCTGTTGGTGTCTTGGTTAGAGAGGTTCGACTGTATGAGTTTTGCTTGCGCATTGTGTCCTGTAGATAGTTCATACGATCTTGATTTAAGTACCAAACTTGCGAGCAAAGCTCAAAATACATGAAATCCTGACTGTGTTATTGTACAGTTGTATAATGAATCCTTCATCCAGCTGTATTAGCATTTTCGCAGCACCATAAAGGTTATCTTGGCAATCGAATGCACACCTTTTATTGTTATTATAGTGTTTTTCAGACGAGGAAAGTGTGATGCATTGTGTATGATACTTGCTGGAAGTCTGAAAAATTTTGATTAAAATTACTATATCAAAGTAATCA
The DNA here is from genome assembly GCA_024336925.2 of Zoanthus solanderi. Taxonomy (NCBI): domain Eukaryota; kingdom Metazoa; phylum Cnidaria; class Anthozoa; order Zoantharia; family Zoanthidae; genus Zoanthus; species Zoanthus solanderi. The sequence continues at coordinate 10,176 of JANCMA020663610.1, forward strand.
TTTCTCTTCTGTCATTTTACATTATAGGGGTACGAGAGCACCTCGGATGTAGACACCGGCGCAGGTCAAGATAAGGAAAGGGAAAGAGAGACAGTTAAAGATCATGAGAATCAACGTGGTGATAGGTTTGTACAAGTGAATAGGCAGCTTCTTACACTGGATGCCGTTCGCTATGAAGTTATTCATCTTTGATAAAAGATGTAGTACCACTGTATTCTTTGTAGGCATCTCACCTGAATGTGCATCGGGTTTAAGGGGACTCAAACAAGTTAATATAAATTTTTGTTTTCTCGAAACCGTTGATTTCGGGGCAAATTGTTAGAATTCACAGTTGATGAATGTACTGATTTTGATGGAAGTAGGCAGTTAATTTCAACTGTGCTTTTGATTTTTTTTAGTGAGGCTGAGGGTGCAGAAGGGAGTGATCACAGAATAGTGAATGATGACAACGAGGGTGATGATGAGGAAGAAGAAGAAGATGAAGAGGACGAAACGAGCAGCAGCAGCAGTTCAGATTCTGGTGAAGATTCTGACGCTGAAGATGAAGGTGCTGATGATGAACAAGAAAGGGAAGAGCTGCCCCTTCCACGGGCACAAATTGAGGCGGAGGAGGAAGCACTTGGCAACGTATGTTTAAGATTTTGTTTTTTTTCCTTCAAGTTTTAATTTTTTTTAAAATAGTCGATAACATACGTGTGTATATAAATGTGTTCAGTGGGGTGGGTTGGGGGTTTGCCACAGTAACATACAGGTTTAAAAAATGTTTATTAAACGCAGTTTGTTATGATGGAGCTTGATATCCTGTTTTTGTTGTTAAAGTCCATATATCGCTTATTTTTTTATCATTTAGATGAAAAGTAGAACTATTTAGTAATACTAGTTTCAAAAATTAAACAGTTTTTTTACGGTTCCTGTTACGTTTTTTGAGTTTGGAAACGTGCAAACAATACAGTTTTGGGACAGCTGTCGTTTTTGACCGAGCATTCATTCCATTGTGAAGTCCTGGTGTGATAACGTAGAAGAAGGTACTTGTGCCGCTTCCGGTTGAAAATTAACACTGCCAACACAACAATTTCTTCGTTTACGGTTTAAAACACAGAAATTCTGTTTTAAGTACTATGTTTGTCACGTTTTTCCTTGTAAAACACTAATGACAGCCTTACTGCTGCTACGTCACAGGTACCAGTTCCCGGTCGTTCGGTTAAAACTTAAATTCCTAACTTTTTGTGATAAAAAAGCATACTTAGATGCGGAAATTTTCTTTGGTTTTAGCATACTTAGATGCGGAAATTTTTGTATAGTCTAAAAGATAAAAAAGGCAATATAGAGACTTTAATATATGTAGTAAAAGGGGGTTCTTGTTCCTATATACATATTCCTGCAAGCAATACTAAATACCATTCTAGTATGTTATCTAATTACATGTAAAGTCTTCTGGTCTTAAAGTTTATTTCTCCACCTCCTTGCTAGGAGCGGGATGATGACATGGCTGCCAAGTTTGAAGAAAGACAGTTAAGGTAGTTTATTATGGTGATATCTTGTTGTTTAAATTGCATTAAAATTATTGTGAAATAAAAAGTTATAACAAATTAACTATCCTTTGACTAATTCAATCGTTTGTCTTGTAGATCAGGCAAGAATTCTGTTGAATCGCAACAGGTAAAGAAAGTAATTCAAATAGTTGAAAATACCGTGTGATAAAATTTAGGACATAAATCGAAATTTGCTCCAGTTATAGCCAGAAGGAGGAGAGTGGTTCCACATACAACCATCTTTAAACAAGTCACCGCCTTTGGATGATTCATTTTTGTTGTGATTAGCGTAGGTTTAATTATAGTTAGTACTTGCTTAGGGAAACCCTGCCAAACCTTGGAGAAATTTTCTAACTCAGTCCGTTGAAAATGCCATAAAATTGTTCCTTTTCTCTTGCATGTAAAATAACTCTCTGTTCATCTTCTAATTGGGTAGGCATTGGTGCATTTGTAAGATCTCTGCTTTCCGACCACAAGGCCCCCAGTTCGATGCTCAACTCTGCCGAGATTTGAACATTTGTGCGACCTTTTTTTCTTCCTAAGCAAACTCAGCTTTCCATACTTTTGGGGTAGGTAAATGAGTGCCAGCATCTACTGGGAACCAACCTGCGATGGATTAGTGTCCCGTCCAGGGGGGTTAAAGACTCTCATCCACTTAACACTACAGAAACCGGAGATAAGCGCCGGCTCCATGGGACACCTGGCTTGTAAAGTATTTGGCTTTTAGCTTAGCTTCATCTTCTAAGTATGCATTAGTTGCCCGAACTACAGTACCTGTCTTTTCTTTGGAAAATTGCACTGGTAATAATAACATCAAAGTCACCATCATATGAAAGACGTTCTGTTTATCCAAACTTTCAATTTCACTGCTTAAAGTTTCACTGCAAATTTGTGTTTAAGTTCTAAAATCCAAATCGTCCTGAAGACGCTACTACTACTGAATAATAAAAAAGAATTCACTTTGCGTTATTAAGGCTGCATATATAACTGGATTGGTTTTGTTCTAAGAAATATTTAAAAATCCTCAACTAAAACTTAGAGAATGATTCTATTTAACAAAGGTCCCTTGGTTAACTTAGGGAGCATTCGTAATATAATGTTTAAGGGGTACTGATGAGAAAATAGGGGGTGTCAGAAAAAAGTTGAATTTCCAAGTGGGTCCAAGAAAAAATTAGCTCTTGTCCAGGATGGTACTTTTAAGTGACTAGTATCAAGGGTGTCAAAAATTAGTAATGTTGCAAGGTGGGTGTTTAGAAAAGGAGAGATGAAACCATTTCTCATTAGTCTCCCCACAACATGTTTCTGTGAACGTTTTCTTATGGTTGATCAATCATATTTTCTTCATTGCAGTGTGTCAAAGTAGAATTGTCTGTATCTGAATACAAGCCCCTTGCCAGGTAACACTGTAATTACTTGGCGTTTGTTAGAATTACTTATTTAGATGCTGCCTGTATTGGTGCAGAAATGAGCTAAATTACCAATACAATAAAGTTCTTTGCTTGTCTGCAACACAATAAAATATACATCTAAAATCCTTCTAGGTCTTGGTCCGAAATTGGACCAGATGTTTTTATATCGTCAAAACGTAGACAAAGTGATTGCTATACCTAATTGATAAAGTACTATAGGTCAAGAATCTGCACAAATCCATGGTTTTATTTTTACATATTTATTGGCGCTTGTAGAGTTGGACTTTTGCTGTCAAATTACTCAATAAGTGATTGATCGTACCATTTACTAAGTGTGGGATAATGGCAGGTGGAACGTTACACCAACTCAGTTTTCAAAAAGTATAAATTATTGAATAGGTTTTAAGTTAGTCGGTTTTTAAAAAAGGGACATTAAATTTTAAACCGATCTTTTGAATTTTTGGTGAAAAGCAGACTAACACAGTAGTTGGACCCATTCGTTAATTGTCTACTTTCCCGTCTTTTTAACTTTCCAATTTGATTGACTCACTTTGTAGTGCCGGTAGTGGTGAGGAGGATGGAAATGAATCATTTGATGACTCGGAGGTCAGGCGGAAGCTGAAGGACTACGAAGGAGGAACGGCTGCCTCGGCTGCTGGTACTGATCACAGACCAGAGAATTCTGCAAGAGGTGGAGGTAGCAATAATTCGGAACTCGTTAGTGATAGTGCTGAAGAAAACGGTGCACCACAGGATGAGCAGGTTCAGGCAGCAGCTGCAGAGGGCTATCTCCACAATGGACAGGTAGGTTAGCCTTCAAAGTATCATATGTAATGAGTATCTGAGTAGCGGGAAAATATGGCCTTAAATGATACAGGAATGTTGGACGAGTATTGTTTCACTGCTCTACATTTTTCCTATTATCCACTAACTATAACATACATCTCCATAATGGACAGGTAGGTTAGCCTATAAAGTATCATCTGTAATGAGTATCTGAGTAGCGGGAAAATATGGCCTTAAATGATACAGGAATGTTGGACGAGTATTGTTTCAATGCTTTACCCTTTTCCTATTATCCACGTACTATAACATACATCTCCACAATGGACAGGTAGGTTAGCCTTCAAAGTATCATCTGTTATGAGTATCTGAGTAGCGGGAAAATATGGCCTTAAATGATACAGGGATGTTGGACGAGTATTGTTTCACTGCTCTACCTTTTTCCTATTATCCACTAACTATAACATACATCTCCACAATGGACAGGTAGGTTAGCCTATAAAGTATCATATGTAATGAGTATCTGAGTAGCGGGTCCTATTATCCACTAACTGTAACTCAGTACGATGGAGAGTTTGGTTGGGCTATCTCCAAAGAGGACAAGTAGAAGAACAATCAATTATTATACAATGTTTTAAACCTCCGTTATCTACTTCTCCTATCTACTAAGTCGTAAAGATCATCGACCGGAAGAGGTTAGCAAATAGTAACATCTTGTCTAAAAACCCCCACTCGTTATTCTCTATCCAGATTTCTAAACTCGTTTCATTTTGTTTATCATTCATCTCATTCTTTGCTCTTCATGTTTTCCCTGTTAGTGAACAGCTGAAAAGGCGTTATCTCTTGTAGACAGACAAGCTTGCAGAAGAAGTCCAGTGTAAAATGGTATTTTAGCTTACAGTTGTGATCGGCAGTTTAACTTCTCTGTTTATTTTATATTAGCCTCATAGCCAAGAAGAAATAGAAGTGGCAATAGACGATTTACCAACCAAGTTGACAGGCCTGACTGAGGTGTGTTTTGTGATCAGCTCTAACTTATAAGTTGCAAGTTCTATTCATGTTTTGAGTAAACTATTGTTCCTGATGATTGAATATACCTTTACTCCCCTTTTGTGGTAGTGTTCTGTAGTAGAACTGTTTATACTGTGCTTTTATCGTGTTTTGTTATAATTGTATGTTTTCATTCTGTTGAGTTTGATCTATCGAAACTGTAGAAACAAAGAAGGCAAACGTTCGTTTTTCAAGGTGTGATGTAAGACGGAACGCTAACGTAGAAGTTAATTATTTTCTAGGCCGATCTACAGGCGAGAATAGCAGCGGAACAGAGTCGAAATGACGGTGCTTCGGCCGTGCTAGAAGACATGGATGATGATGACGATGATGATGCGGGTAAATGTATAATTCTTTATAAATGAATATTGTTTCTCCTCGTCTTTTTGATAATCATACATCTACCGGACCATTTCCAATTCTCTCGTGCCAATCCATGTAATATTATGAGAGAAGAATGAATCGTAAACTATCTGTTGTGCAGTAGACTAATTTGAGGGCATTATAAAACTTACACGTCTATCAATTAACGCTGTTTCTATTTGTTGCGGCAGAACTAGTTGGAGACCAGAATGATCTCCACGAGCCAGGTAAGCGGGATTTCCTTGTTTTCTTTTCATACCCAGATTTCTAGGTTGAAAATAAGACGGACTCGTGACATGTTTGCTCCCTCCCTTCCTCCTTCCCTATGTTAGTGCAATTCTAAACTGTGAAATGTATTTCCCTTTTCCTGCTGCATGTCTTCTCTTCGTTGTTAAGACATAAAAAAAATAGATCGACATACTAAAATTCATTTGGAAACATTTAATATACCGGATCTCGTTATTTAAGAGATAATAAATGCTAAATATCTATTAGCGATATAGTTTCAGAAAGTCCACAAGCTCTCGACTTTGTCACAGAATCTTTATCAAGTGATGTCACGCTTGTAGAGTTGCAAGATAAAAAGTCATGGAAGATTCGCGGCAGTTCGTAACCGCTGTCCCTGTTGAGTGACGGCGCTTGTTGGAAAATATAGATCGCTTCTTTAATTTTTCTCTTTATTCTGTCTCCTTCCGTTGCATTCCTTGGTCTCCTACTCCTGGTCTTCTGGGTGGTGTTATGTTTCTTGTATATGTTACTGTAAATCGCTTCACTGTTTCTCCTACATACGAAAGATCGGAACCTGTGCAAACTAAACAAAAGACGCTCAAACAGGGCGTATATTTCATATTTGTTGCCATTTTAAAATGCCATTACTTTCACAATCCCTTGGTACGTCTTAAAGACAGAACATTGTCACTCAACAGATAGACGTGACTACTGTAAACATGTACATGTAAGTGTGTGATTTGCTGCAACACGATGCGATGCCACGTACGTAAGCGGTCAAAGTACATTGCATAGAATACCTACTTTGATTTGTTGTGAAGTTTAATAAGTGTTGTTTGGGCTTCCTGTGTATGCGACTCGCTCTTACACTACTCGACGACATTATGGCTCCGCTCGATTAGTCGAGGCAGGAATCATAATAATTGAGGTATTTCGGTCGCCCTAAAATACCTACAAATCCAATTTTTTTTTTTTTTTTTTTGCCCTATTTTTGTTTCTGTCATGATGTCTGAGTGCTGCTGATGTCATTGAAAGTCCTACTTTGTTTATCTGTGGCTTGATTTTGTGTAAATAGAAACCAGAGGATTTTTTTTAAAATTTTTTATGTTGCTCGTGAAATTTTGTCTTGGTCAATTTTGGTTAACCTGTTTTCATTGGAATGGGTATTATTTTTATTGTAATTTCACTGTGGTAAAGGTTAGCTTATATATCCGCTTTTTGTTAATAAAAATTCTAAACTATCCCTGTTTTTGATATGTACCCCTGGAAATACCTATTGTTTAGAGAAAAAAAAATTTCCCTAAATTCAGTCACAAGTATGCCAGAATGCCTCTCGATTGTATTTACTTATATTGTTAAAAACCTTAATGTTTCTTTTCCTAGATGGAGCTGAAATGCCAGTCAACGTACTCATGGAAAGCGAATAGTTTTTTCCAGTATCTTCCAGTGCGTATCTTGACTGGGTTTAAGCCGTTTGGTAGTAAACCGTTCCGTGGTTTACGTTCACAGCTAATATTCGCATGGATTTCAGCCATTTTGACATGTTTTTTTTAATACACTCGATAAAAGTGGATTTCATCTTTCCAGGAAGTTGCATATTTTTTGCACTGGAAATGAACAAGTCGTGCAAATTGAAAGACAAACTGAATAAGGATTTGCACTTACATTAGCTGATGATTGGCTTATTAGATTTATTGCCTATTGATAACTTTTGTGTATCAGTTAAGAGTGTTACTAGAATACACCTGACTTCTAACCAACTAACGACTGATACCTAATTATCTAGGTTTGTTGATTGTTTAGTTGGCACATTGATAAACACTCATTTGTTCGGTACAGCTATTACATATCGTACGTTAGTTCCTTATCTGTTCGGCTTTGTTATTCGGTAATATAAAGTGTTCAGTGATAAATATCTATTAGCTCTTGTCAGATCAAGTAAAATATGATCTATTCTAAAGCCCTTTGAAACTTTTACGCAGACTATCTCTAACTTGGTTGATGATAACCATGGTAATGGCAAACTTGAGCAATCTACCAGTTACAGTCATTTCATACATCTTTTGTGTAGTATATACTTGTTGTTTGTGATTAATATTCAAGACATGTGCTGTTAAAATTGAGACAAGACCGTAAGTTATAAGGGTTTTCAAAAAAACCGAAAAAGGGCCACAGTTGTGTATTTTATAGTCAGATCGACCAAGGGTTATTTTCACTCAGTCGAAGAAATATCCTGCTTTGAAATTTTCTTTCTTTTGTGCGGTCAGAAGGCAAAACTTTTTTCATTCAACCTGATTGGCCTTTTAGGTTATTAAGAAACGCGTGAATTAGTTTATTTATAAGAGCAATCGTTATCAAGCATAAAGAGGTTTTGCTATTGTAGAACAGACATTTGCTTGGTTATTGCAAGGAGTGTTTGCATGTCCTATTTTAGGAGATGTGCTTTACAAAACTATTCGTTGATATTTAGTTGACATTGTTCTTATTGTAGAGAATTAGGTGTAACTGTTTTCTCCGCAACAACTTATAATACCTTGATGTAAGCGGCATTTACCTCGAATAAGCACATGATGTGCTTTTTGTAAACTAATCGGTTGGCCAACTTTACTTTGCATTGTGTGTATTTATTTATTATAATGATAATAAATGCGCCCTGTAATGATTGGCCTTGTAAGTTTGTGTCTTGGTATGAGTTTGTCAGTTACACGCTTAACTTGTTTGATATCAGTCATAATTTTAGAATAGTTTGCATAGTGAAAATCACAAGCTTTTATTGGTCAAGAATTGCCACGTGTAATATAAGTAAGTCGGTGTTTTGCTCTTGTAGCCCTTCTTAGCCTTGAGTCTGCCACGTTCTTTGCCTTCTATAACACATTATTTATGCTTTTCAACTTCTTCACATTGTCCTAACCATATGATTCCCTATTTTGAACAAGAAAGTAATAAGAAGAGATTTAAGTGGTGGACCATTAGATATTTGAGGGTTTTTTTTGCTTTTTGTTTTGTTTTTTTTTGGAAGGGGGGGGGTTGAGGCCCCAATGACGGGAACAGAGCCTGTAAGCTGCAGGTTTTACAGTGCAGTTTCGGGATTTGGGGGTCTTAGTCATAGTCTTCAGAATAAGGTTTGAGTATATGGCAGTAGACCTAGGACGGAACTGTGGTACGAACTAGCTTGACGAATTTTCCCCACCACTATACTTTATTTTATTCTCTCGCGC
>JANCMA020663718.1:0-18755 GCA_024336925.2 Zoanthus solanderi
CAAGATTTGATATTTTCTGCTTTAAAGAACTTAATAGCTAAATGTTAAGTAGAAATTTATTTTATGCCAGATTAATCATAAAAATGTTAAACATAGGAGCATTTTTAGAATACTGTACAACCATTGTACAAGTACTCATATTGTCTCATAATAATAGCTGAGGGTTTACTGTAAGCGATGTAAAGCCGTGACCTTTTTGTTTATACGCCACGTGGATTAACAAATCTTCAGTGTTTTGTATTTATATGCATAATTCATAGTATTTCAGCTTACTGGCTTGTTTCAATGTTTGGCAACAATCTAAAAACAAATTCTGTAAAACCTTTTGTAACATCTTTACGAAATTTTTCTGCATCTTTTTTATCGGTTTCACTTTCAGCTATGACGTTGTCAAAAGATCTACACAAAATCGTGTCTTTTTTCGTTAACCGACTTGCCTTTGCACCGTTAGTATCAGACGTTGTGTGAATACGTGACTTCATAATTATCTGCGTCCTATTGCAGAGAGGGCAAACTCGTGTCTTGGGGAGAGCGTGGCCATATCTATTGTTTATAATCGAGTATGTGTCGTGTGCTGTTTATGTAAATTTTTGTCGCTTTGTTTTCGGAAAGCGAGTATTTTACTCGTGTCGGTAGGCAACGAGTATGGGAATGGGCTTCGTTTTTTTTCTTATTTTTTCTTTATGTTTTTTTTGTGTCACAAATTTGCACGCCGGCTTTTTCAAAGAGTGATGCTGCTCCGGGTTATATAAATAAAGCCGGAGTTGCTTAGTTACGCATGTGGGATTTGATTTTTCCGTTCGTAATTTTAAAATTATAAATTTGTATTTTTTTTTTTGCTCTATTTTTTTAGCTTCAAAGTTTAAAAAATTACTATTATTATTATCATTATATTTACCGTTATCGTTATCGTTATCATAATCATTATCCTCATTGATCACTAAACGAAAAAGCGCAAATCAAAATTACCGATAAAACTGAATATTTTACATACAAATGGCTCTGAAATTAGTTAAAAAATCGAGGATAAAACTGAAATTTCCCAAGTAGCGTAGCTACTGAAATTAAAGATTAATTTCATGACTGCTACTCTTTTCAAAGTTTCGTCTAATTACGTCGTAAGTTCGAGAATCACAGTTCTCTGTTTTTTTTCCTGCTGTAAATCATCTTCTCTTCTCTCTTCTTAGATCTTGCTTTTTTACCTTTTTTTGCAGCTTTAAAACTTAAAGACAGGATAATTTGAAATTCTGAAACATTTTGGTTTAACCGATTCGGTTACTGATTTGGTTTCTTTCTTTTCTTGGCGACACATCCCCCTCCCATCAAAATCACAGTAATTATTTATATTTCTATAGCAGCAAGTTTCTTTCTCATTTTTCATGGATTCAATTTAAAAAATTGCAAGAACTGGCACGAGTAAGGCTACTGGGTAGCCTCTTGTTGGCTAAGCAGTATAGCAAATGACTAAAAAAATCGTTGTTGCGTCGGTGGTTGTGATAACGACCAAAGGTATCCAGAACGAGTTGTAAAATAGTCGCAAGTATCAAAGATGGTTTGGCATCATTGCAATGAAATGATTAGATAGATAAAACTGAAAATTACCGACATAAATAGCAGCAAACAATCTCCTCGCTACCTTCTGGTCTGTGGTGCATTACGTAATCGCGAGCCTCCGGCTGTTACCGTAAGCGGTGTTTCACATGACTTTACGGTCGAAATCGCGGAGAAAAAAAAAACCGTATGCATTTTTAGGCTCGTACCGGCTGTAGGCCTGACACGAGTAATAACCTTTATTGACAGCTCAAAAATTACCTGATACGACTGTGCGCGCCTACGGTACCAACTACTGTATGTTTTTATATGTACAGTCAAACCTGTCGTCATGGAGACCTCTTTAATACGGACACCGCTTTATTACGGACAATTTGTTAGGTAAAAAATGAATGGCAGGAAAAATACGTTGAAATGGCTGGTTGATCTTTTTAGATCCTAAATTATGCGGCATTTTGTTTACGGTATTCATCACTTGCAGTCTATATTTCATATATTTGAAACCGGCCGTAGATCCTCATTGATCCGAAATGCCGTTTATTTATTTTTTCCGACATGGTTTTGGCCATGTAAATCTCTACAGGATTGCTTTGTCAATTCGTAGTTCTTAATTTGTCAGTGAACGGATATGTTTTGGAGTCGGTATTGGCTTACAACTTTGAGCATGGCTATTCATTATAGCCTCTACAGCGTACTGACGAGTCCCAAAAAGGACGAAACAGCTGTCTACGGTTGAAGTTGCTGGCTTAGTCCGATCTCTTGCTCATATTGGTTTACTGACAAATTAATTTCAACGTATTTTTCCAGCCATTCATTTTATTTTACTCATGCTACACACATTTCGTGCATGGCTAGTCGATCTTTTTAGATCCTACGTGATGCGGCATTTTGTACTTATTTTCAAAAGAAAATTCCTCTGTAATACGGACGACGGACACTTTATCACGTCCCCAGAAAAAGAAAACTTCTTTAATAAAGGACACTCATATGAGACGCAGCAAGCATTTCCGGTTAAGAGATTCAATTGTTACGTTTAAGAAATTTTTACACCTCTAACTTTGTTCATTTCCAAGCCGGCATTTCTAGTCTTGCGAAATCTTATTCATCAAAGAAGATATAATAGTCTCACGACGCTTCAGACTTAAGAACGACAGCCGTATAAAAGAAATTTTGCCGAATAATCTATTAAAACCAGAACAAATGCAGTACAAATTAAAATCCCGAATGTTCTGGAATTGCTCTTACAATAAAAATATGTGAGTCGCATTATGGTCCATAAAACTGTTAACAACATGAGTTAGCGTTTTTTCTCCGTCTGAAGGCTTTGCCCTTGCTGATGGTTTTTCAGATGCAGCTCTCTTCCGCCGTCTTGTTTTGTTAGCCACGTCAAGCTCCTCTTCACTCTTGTTGTTTCTTACTGCTTCATTTGTAGAAATTTCAAATACAAAAGAAATAGACTTTTTAAACGTTCCATAAGATTTTTGGGGCCACTAAAAACATATTCGCAACGGTATCTCCTTACCATGCCCACCACCGTTGTGAGTGACCGCTTTGCCGCGCAGCTTGACATGACATGTGGTTCCCTGCTTTGATAAAAAGTGCTGTACTAAACCTGCATCATCCTTGTTGTTAGCCAAGTCTGACAGTTGCCTCTGCAAATGATGACAGGAAGAAAGTAATGCCAATGACGTCGAAGAATTGTCTCTTTCAGACGAAACTAAACCAAATATTAAATCTTTTGGACGGGCATTGAACCAGTTGGAAGAAATTTCAGTATTTTTGACTGAGAGAAAGGGTGCCTCACTATTGGCTGATAAACTTTCAAAAATCAAGCGTGCAGTCTTTGTCTATGGAAATAAGGCGCGCCAGTTTAGTGCAAAAATTCATAAAGGTTTTTTTAAATCCCACGAATGATAGCAGTCTTTAACTGCATGTGTTTGTTTTGTTAAAAAAATAATACTTTTGCTTAAAAGAACTTTAAGATTAACTTTATTTTTTTAACTTTTTTAAAATCTTTATTTTAAAAAATATATATTTTTGCGAATAAGGGCTTATTTCACAAACACTGTTAATTTAACGCCACTAGGCCCGCAAAAGTATGTGTTATATATAGCAACGCCCACTAAAAATACGCTGGTGTCATATTTCGGGGTTCCCCTATAATGCGAACACCTCTCTAATACGGACATTTCGCTCTGTCACTTCGGTCTCCGTATTAGAGAGGTTTGATTGTACAAATCGCCGCATTATTTTGATGTCAAGTGTTCAGAGCGCGATCAACAACTATGACCTCGAAACACCGAATACCCGAACTAATCGCTCTGAAACGAGATGGAGATGAATTTTCTGAGGAACAAATTAAACATTTTATCAATGAAGTTGTAGAACAAAAAATTGCCGAAAGTCAAATTGGAGCGATATTGATGGCTATTTTTCTGAAGGGATTAAGCCGCGAAGAAACTGTTCATCTCACTAAAGCTATGATCCATTCAGGAGAAGTGTTGAAATGGCCAGAAAACTGGAAAAATGTCCTAGCTGACAAGCATTCGACGGGAGGAGTTGGTGATAAAGTAAGTTTACCGCTTGCACCGGCACTGGCTGCTTGTGGTCTTAAAGTCCCAATGATTTCGGGTCGCGGCCTCGGGTTTACAGGCAAGATTTGATATTTTCTGCTTTAAAGAACTTAATAGCTAAATGTTAAGTAGAAATTTATTTTATGCCAGATTAATCGTACAGATGAAAAATATAGGTGCATTTTTAGAATACTGTACTACCATTGTATAAGTACTCCTATTGTCTCGTATAATAGCTGAGAGTTTTTTAAAAAAACGATGCAAAGCCGTGACCTTTTTGTTTACGCCACGTGGATTAACAAATCTTCTGTGTTGTGTATTTATATCTATAATTTAAAGTATTTCAGTTTACTGGCTTGTTTGGCTACAATCTAAAAACAAATTCTGTTAAATCTTTTGTAGCATCTTTAGGAAATTTTTCTCCATATTTTTTTATCGATATCAGCATGACGTTGTCAAAAAAGCGTCGCAAAAGGTCGCGAAGATTTCGAACCTGGGCCGTACATCAATGTGCGTTCTAACCATTTTGTGGATGGAAAGCGCACTGCAAGTAATCTAGTGCCGTCGTTGTTTATGACTGCAATTCGAACAACAAACCCCATCGCCCAAGAAACGAAGAAAAACTCGTTCGAGTTGATATTACTTTGACATCCAGTGTCACAGCGGATTTGGTCCCCCGCGGATTTGGACCCCGTAGCGTATCTGGACCCCTCGCCGCCAATTTGGACCAACTTGTTTTAGGACTTTTAAGAAAATTACTTGTCTTTCAATGTCTTTTATCTAAATTGATTGACTAGTATTTTATTCAAGATTTTGTAGGAAAATTTTGAAAAGGAAACGGTTTTTCGACCCGAATTCGAAGTGTCCTCGCCAGTTCAGATGTGTCTTTCAATTTCAATTTCGTAATATCTAACGCCGAGTAAAATAGAATGCAAATATGGCAAATTTAAATCCTGATTTTAATACTTTAATATATCTTTATATTTAAAATTGTCATTTCTGAAATATCTTAACTAAAAATATAACACAAAAAGCGGTGATAAACATTTTTAAACTATGCAATTTAAACTTAACGTTTCGTATGCTTATCAAAATACATTTTCAAAAGTATAACCGTTACAATTTTTGAAAAGCTATTTATACTGTACAAATGGGGATCTGGAAACTGTCTAAAACTGACACCACATTGGAAAAGCTTTACTAATACAATATAAGCTTTTTAATGCTAACATTGACATTCAATACTGGCTGCAGTTCTTGAAGAATTAAAGTCTCTAGCCTTGAAAACGTTTAATTGAAAACGCTTTAACCTTGCAATAGTAATCAGTTTTTCCGAACGCCAAAATGTCAAAATGGTCCCACTTTATGTTGGGACCAGTAGTTTTGACATGGCCAGCAACAGCAGAAAAGTGATCAGATTTCAAAAGGCTTTGAGATGTTCTGTTTTAAAAACATGTGTTTATAGTTAATAAGATAGACAGATTTTAATTAGCTTAGCAGATATCCAAAAGATGGTTCATTAGGGCACGCTAAAAAAAGATACAAAAAAAAAAAACTGCATTACATGCAAGACAAAACTTTCTCTGAAAAGGTATTTGTTTAAAAATTTTAGACATAACTTGCATTCTAAAACCAGAAATTCTTAGGCCCTGTCCATACTAATGCGTTTTCAAAAAACTCCGTTTTCATTTTATTCGTCTACACTATATTTCGTAGCGTGTTCGACCGTGCACATGCACGTCTACTAGTCCATATACCACGAAAACGATAAGAAAATATTTGTTTTTGTCATCAGGCTATCTTTATCTACACTGTGCAAATTAAAAAGAGCAATATCTAGCTGCGAGCAAGCAATCAAAGTTGAAATCAGACTCCGGGAAAAACATAAATACAAAGCTTTTCGCCATGCAGGATTTTTTATTTTGACTTTCGCACCAAGAATTCAAGTGAGCAGACGAAAGCATTTCCGAAATCCGAAACCTCCGCTTTTACCGTCCATACTAATATTTTACACGCCCGTTTTCAAATCCTTCACCCTGCATGGATGGAGAATGTTTTCAAAAACCTTCGAATTCGTTTTCGGTGCAAAATACCTCCGTTTTCGAATGTATTAGTGTGAATGGGAAGTGGAAAGGCATAAAAAAGTATGCGTTTTCAAATGAAAACTTATTAATGTGGACTGGGCCTTGAGACTGAGTTCAGGGATTTTGTTGGATTCCAGCTTCAGGCCACTTACAAGAAAAAACGGGCTGGCTCGGTTTGCGAGATCTCGGCTTGCTTATGAAAAAAAGCAAAATTCGATTGCTGCAATTATTTATGGTCGCTGTGGAGGTGGCAAGTTGAGTTTTTATTTTTTACTGTGTCGCACATTTGTTGCCAAATCCAAAGCAAAGCCAAGACCAACTCGTGGATATAGAAATACTTCAGCATGCAATTGAACTCGAGACGACTAGAACTTTGTTTTATATTGATCAAGCAAATTGTCTCTAAACTTCAAGTTATTATGTCTTCTAGCTTTTAAGGTGAAAACAAAAAAAAGGAAAAGGAAAAGAGAAAAAATAAGAAAGGAAAGGAAAGGAAAAAAAAGTAAAGAAAAAAGAAAAGAGAAGAAAAGTAGAGAAATAGAAGAAAAGAAAAGAAAGAAAAAGAAAAAAAAGAAAGAAAACGGAAAGAAAAGAAAGAAAAAGAAAAGAAAAGAAAGAAAAAGGAGAAGAAAAAAGAAAAGAAGAAAAGAAATGAAAAAAGAAATGAAAAAGAAATGAAAAGAAAAGAAAAAAAAAGAAGAAAAAAGAAAAAGAAAAAAGAGAAGAAAAGAAAAGTAGAGAATTGAAAAGAAATGAAATGGGGGAAAAAAGCGCACTGTGATATTTGAACTCACGACGCAATTAGATGAACCTTTTGAAATAATAATTGCGTTCAGCCTCATCCAATTACCTATGCTATGTGGGTAATCTTCAGCCTTATTCCAATTCCAGAGCCATTTGTTTGTAAAATATTCGATTCTATCGCTTGTTTTGGTTTTGCGACATAATTTTATACTGCGCATGTACACTTGATTTTTTTTGTGCTATACCTTTTACTGATAACTGAAGATAATAACAAGAGTACCTATTCATCTTAAAAGAAAAATAAGTAGAACAACAAATAGGAATAAATAATTACGAAGAGAAAAATCAACTCCCACATGCGTAGTCCACCAATTCAGGCTTGAGCAGAATACTGATTATATATGACGTTAGTTCTAATGAAGGAGTAACTGAGTGATCTAGTACATTAGTGACTACTATACTAGTAGTAGCTATCGCTAAGTTCCAACGAGTAGGACAAAAACTTAACAAATTTTGAAGATTTTTTGAGATCTCGTAAATTTGTGTCTTAACCACATAAGTTACGGTTAAAAATTAAAAAAACATATAAAATGTTTTCTGGTTAAAAATTTTAGTAATTATAAGCTTTCGACTGTTCTACTACAGTCCTCATCAGATAAAAATGAAGTAAAAAAGTCGCTGATATAAATATAAAAATTGAGATGAGATAAAGATTATAAATACAGCTCACAAATGAACGCGAAAAGAACGTTTTGTTTTCTTTACCTCAAAGAACTTTCCACAGAAACCAACACGGTTCCGCTACATGCATATATAAGTACGCCACAATACGGAAATTATGCCCAAATAAACCTCACAAAAGAACACGAAAGAACGTTTTGATTCCTTTAATATCTCTCCACGTAAGGAAAACACAACTCCACTACACTACTCGAATTTGCCGAGGAACCACGCCGCCTAACGCTACATACATCTTTAGCGCACTCCCACTGGCTGCAGTTTCGGTGCAGTTCTTAGCGCACCTCCGATTGGCCCAATGATCCTTACACTACATCTCTTACAAAACACTCGAGATTTGTATCGCCTGAATACTATCCTCGTACGGCTCTATAATGCTGCCGCCTCGCCAGCCTTGCGTCTTCGCTCGGCTGGCTCGTTAACAATAAAAGAATATTCTCTGTTGGGCAGGAAATCTACGGTCGGGTGGGGAAACTAAACAAGTATATTTTTTATATGGCCTTAGATATTTCCTATAATGTTTTTGTACGAATCTTAGCCTTTTGTTACAATTTACAAGCCGTATAAGGGACTTATTAGTGTTTGTTCTTCAAAGATTACCATTCTTCCAGTACGAGAAGGTTACATTTTTAAGGCGCCATTCTACCGTGCGGGAGGAACAGGTTCTTTTCCCGGCTAGACCAGCCCTCGGGGTGTTAGAATGTTTTAGGTGAAGGTGCTGCCTTTGCTCTAACATCTTCGTATGTTTAGACCTTCTTGGATAAGGATCAACGTTAATCCGTAGGCCCAGTCCCTCATTTTTCTATCGGGGGACTTCAAAGAACCTACGCACTTGTCGATGAGAGCGGGGCAGTGATCCCAGTGCTGCAGTTTGTCTGATTCATCGAGGGCATTGTGTAATGTTTCAAATGATTATGAGCCACTGTTGGAGACTATCTAAAACACTCAAAATGCTGACCCTGTTTTTGCTTATTAACCCTTTCAGTGCCAGTTGTATTTTTAAATTCTCCCAACCTGAGCCCATACTTTTCATTGAACGAATTTGAGAGAATTTGACTTTCAATCTTCAGTAGTTGGCTTTGTTTGATCAATTCTCATTTACTCATCACCAAATGTCATATTTTGTATGTGTTATATAAGGAGAAATTGGTTGCTGATAACTGACTGGCACTGAAAGGGTTAAAGACCTTTGGCTAGAAATGCAAGTCGTGGTGGAAGGCTGGTTCAAAAGGCTAACACAATGCAATCTGAGCTGAGCACATCCAAAGTTTTGAAACTAAGAACCATCGCCAGTGGGGCTGTTGGTTCTCTCTTGAATAATAACAACGCTGCTATAGAAAAAATTTTAAGATTACAAATTTTTCGAGGTTAAGGGTTCGTTCCATTTCCTGCCGATTTTTTGTAATGATAAATTGGTGTTCACCTTTTTTTTTAATTTCACCATTAACAAGTTTTCAAAAGGTCTTAAATTTGTTGCCTCCGAAAATGCAGGAACCGTGCAGCCATCATGACATCACCAACAAAACATTATTTTTCTTACTTTCAGAGTCACTCGCTGCAAGCAAACCAAGGTTTCAGTTGATGAGGCGCATGTTGTGAAATGCTGTTGGTTGAAGCTTTTATAACATTCTCTCTTGGGTCACTTCAGTTGATAATCGTTGGATTGTCTAGTGTAAAGAGTAGGGTAAAGAGCAAGTACTTTTTTATATCCATAGGGGAATTTCACATAAGGAGGCGATTGAATGTCAGGATGGCAAGTGTTATCCCCAAACTGACTTGATAGTTTAATACGAAAGTCTAGTCAATTTTTAATACAATATGTCTATATCAAAAGCGAAACATTCCTATGCAGCCTATAATCCACTTGAGAGGTATGGATAACTCTGTCTTGAAGACAAGGACAGCTCCAAGGCCTGAATTATCTCGTTCCTTCTGAACGGTTTATCGGGAACGTCCGGACGTGGGACGACATTTTGTAAAGTTACGCATGTCCACTACCCATACACAGTTATACATCACATATAATCCCTATATAACTTCCTGCCAAAGCAAAATTTGACCCTATCGTTGGAGGTGCGTGTAAACAGGCCCGTGTTCGGCAGCACCTGCAGAAAGTCGCTGATAGTTTACATATTGTAATAGCCGCCAAACGATAAATTATCTGCTTAAAAATATAAAACTATTTACAAATCGAGTTTTAAACTCATTAAAATAGCATGATGTAAAATTACTTTAGTTAAAGTTTTGCTAGAATTCTGATGTTCTCGTGTTGTCACTTTTACCGATAGCTTTTTATATTTAGCCATTAATCTATTCATCTTCTTCATCTTCTATTCTTTTTCTTAAGCCAAATTAATACTAGTATAAGGCGTGTAGGCAGGGGGGTGCACTGGGTGCACATGCCCCTCCCCCCACTGTCCGAAAAGGTCCGCTCAAAAAATAACCGATACGGAAAAAAGAAAGAAAGAAAAACAAGAAAAAGAAAAAATATAATAAAGAATATAAAGGAAGGGAAAAAAGAACGTTTTGATATACATTGAAACCTTGATTTAACGAATTGAATGAATATTTGGTTAGCTTTTCAATCAACAACTTGTTATGTGATACAAAAGTATCGTCAACATTGGAGCAGTTAACACGTCAATAGTTCTATTAAGGCTTTATAGCTCTTTGTCTTTTATAAGTTCGATTAACTTTTGAAGGCATCTTGTGGAAAAAAGTGTACGTTGCCAGGAGTTCTAGCCCAATTTCTTTGTTTTTTTTTGTTTTTGTTTTTGTTTTTTGTTTTCCAGTTACTTTCACTGTTATCTGCCCTCCATGTTTAACATTATAACGTACTGTTTCGATATTTTTGTGCGAATTCGTTATATCGAGATTTTCGATTTAACGAACTCTCGATATGACAAACAAAATTGTCCAGTCCCTTGGCACTTCGTTAAATCGAAGTTTCACTATCTATCAGTGGCTATGCAGAATTAGAAAGATACGAAACCAGGAGCTTCATATATAAGAGAAGAACGATCAGTACAGTCTGATTCTTATTAAAGAAATTAATGCATAATTTGACTATGAATGGAACCATAACTATTTTGTCTATTTTTACGGAAACAGCGTACGCCAAATGTATGTAATTTTTTAAGTACTGCTGACACAAGGTCCGCTCAAATTTGAGATGCACCCCCCTGCAAAAATGCTGGCTGCGCACCTGAGTATTATGTTTATGGCAGCCAAACACCTTAGAGAAATAAAGTGTACCTTGAATTTAAAACTTAGAATTTTTGTCCCATGAAGCAAGTAAAAAACATTAAATTTTGTATTCATTTTCAGCATTAAAACATGAAAAAACAGTTTTGGTAATCCAGTTTGCCGTCATTGTCTGAGATTTTCTCCTCAACTGAGACGTTCATGTGCGAGACCATATAGAGAAAGATGATTCACACATCTTTTTCTGATCGCTTTAAAATTTTTAATGGATTTTGTACCGCTCGGACAATCAAGAGGATTATCGAAATATATATAAAAACAAGCAGTATTTGTTAAACTGCAATCGGATTCTGTTCTGGCCAAACTTGTTTTTGGTATTATTGTGGATTTTGGCTGAGCTATCACCTGTTCATCTGCATACTTAGAAATTCAACGCACTTGTTATATTTAAAGTTTGTTTAGTTTCTTGGAGTGTGGTTTGATAATGGCGTAAGCCATCGCCAAAACTTGTTTAGACATTATAAACGAACATTATAGCTTATTTGTTAAACATGAATAGACTATATTCGAATTTGTAGTTGCCGCTGACAACAATGACAGCGTATTCAATTTTTTCAGTCTTAGCCTCAGTATGAAGTTAAATATTCCTAAATGCCAATACAGTTTTACACTACTTACAACTGTGTATATTGTTAGAGGTGTGACTTCTCGCTTTCTCTCGCAAGTATTTTTGAATATTTAACAACCAAACGAGGCTAAGACTGCATAAAATGAGTCCACAGTCGTTTAGATCAGCAGTAACTGGGAATTCGAAAATGGTCTATTGTCATATTCGTATTTCTTGTAAATTCTCCATTATATCTTTGGTAAAGTATTATATCACCCTCAAATTCGATGAAGGTTATTTTGCAAAGCCCTTTGGTTATTTTGATCTTTTGTTTTTATCTTAGAAACTTAGGTAATGAAGCAACAAAAGTAGAAACAATTAGGTGATTTGTTTTAGTAAAAGTTCTACTGTCAAACCAATTTAGGAAACTTGAACAATATTGGCCGCCATTTTGGTGGAACAAAACAGGTTTTTGATAACTTCTGCCTTTCGCCATTCCCAGGAGTTGTATAATAAATGTTATATAAAATTTGAAATATAGCAAAAATATTTGAGAAAAAAATTTTTTTTTCAGATCAATATTCATATATGTAAGCTTTATATTATATTCTTACTTGACTGGCAGAAACTCTAAAGAATTAATACGCTTTCTTAAATGGAAAAAAATAAATGCAAATTTATAAGAGGATTGTTTTTATTCCCTTAAAGATAATGCAAGCAATAATGCTTTTGCTAAGCAAATGTTTGATCCAAGTTAGATTTTCTATAGAATAAAGTGAAGTTTTCCGGTTCATTTAAAGACTACATAAACAGTAAAGCTTTTGATGACTTGACAAGCCCGAGTCAGTGATGTTTTATGTTGTTGGCGTATACTGGTGAAGTACTATACGATGTGCCGTCCGTAACATTTTTTCCTTTCCACTACATCCAGGACTCAAATCGAGATTCTGTTCAACCTCGTTCCCAAAGAGAGGCCTTGGAAACGAGGTTGGGTTCTGTTTCTAAAACCTTATTGGCCAAAGGCTGTTTCAGCTTTCTATCTTTATGAAGTTGACCACCAGCTTTTACTAAGAGCTAACATGCGATGGACTGGTGTCCTGTCCAGGGTTAATCCGCTTAAACGATTTAAGATATTCACTAGCTCTGTGTTAGGTCAAAAGCAATTAAATTACGGTAGGCTATATTTGATTGAGCAATAGCTCAAAATAAATCTCGTATCATCTTATTTTATCGTTATAAAGCCACTGGCCGTGGTAGCCTGAGTGGGGGTGAAATTGGGTCGGGTTATCATACATCAGGGGCTGGTAGAATGGGTAGAAATTATATGGACTGGGCTAACAAAAATTTTGGGGCTGGCAAACCTGGTGGAGGTAAGTTGAGTTAGGCCATCATACATTGGGGGCTGGTTGACTGGGTGGGTGATTAAGTTGGTCTGAGCTATCATACATTCGGGGCTGGCAGACTGGGTGGGGGATTGAGTTGGTCTGAGCTATCATACATTCGGGACTGGTAGATTGAGCGGGGGATTAAGTTGGTCTGGGCTATCATACATTCGGGGCTGGTAGACTGGGTGGGGGATTGAGTTGGTCTGAGCTATCATACATTCGGGGCTGGCAGACTGGGTGGGTGATTGAGTTGGTCTGAGGTCTCATACATTCGGGGCTGGTAGACTGGGTGGGGGATTGAGTTGGTCTGGGCTATCATACATTCGGGACTGGTAGACTGGGTGGGGGATTGAGTTGGTCTGGGCTATCATACATTCGGGACTGGTAGATTGAGTGGGGGATTGAGTTGGTCTGGGCTATCATACATTCGGGGCTGGTAGATTGAATGGGGGATTAAGTTGGTCTGAGCTATCATACATTCGGGGCTGGTAGACGACTGGGTGGGGGATTGAGTTGGTCTGGGCTATCATACATTCGGGACTGGTAGACTGTCAGTCGTATGTAACCCGTATGTACTTTAAGTCATCATCTAGCTGCTGTTCTCATATGTCGGCGAGCTACCAGAGACACAGCCCGGTAGCTCGCCGGCATATGAGAACCAGGCTTAAATCCATCACCAACATGGCCTTGGTTTAATTACCCTTTTAGTTGCTTGAAGTTGCACGCATCTTTGTGCTATCTATACGTGATTACTAACATTTAGGACACATACCAAAAATATTACGCTTGCCAAAACACAAACTGATAGTTGGGTTTCTATTCTGGTGAAAAAAATCCAGACTGCATGATTTTTTTATGTTTGAGTTAAAGAACAAAATATGACATATTATGATACAATACTTTTTGCAAACAACTCTGTTTTCGATTGTATTAGTGTGGGCGGGAAGCGAAAACCCATAAAAAGAGATCCGTTTGCAAATGGATAGTAGTGGACTAGGCCTTAGTGCATGTGGACGGTACGTGAAAACGGGGGTTTTCGTAAACACTTTCGTCATGTTCACTTGATCCTTTTATCTTTAATGGCAACTTAAATAGACAACGTGCATGGCGGATATATGTTGTTCAGTCTGATTTCAATCTCGATTAGTTGATTGTAGGCAAGTATTTTAGCCAAGTATTATAAAAAACGGTCGAGCATAGCCTGGTTACAAAACCAGAGACCTCGGAGTAGGTTTCAGATTAGGATGGGGGAAGGGTGGGGGTGCTATCCAGAGCGCTGCAGGCGTGATTTTTTTTTAGGAGGGGCCGGGCGCATGCTCCCCGTAAAAACTTAAAAATTTGAACTTCTAGAATTAAAATCACTAGAAAGGTAAAGGTAAAGGTTTCTTTTATTTAACTTTGGTAGTTCCGTCAGTTCATAGAACTGTTATCAATGGAAGCCGACAGTGTGCCCTGTACCCCCGCCCTCTGTCAGTGCTCCATTTTTTTTGCATATATGCATATGAGAATCGTAAAAAAAATGGCTGTGAATCTAAATTAGGTGAGTTTTATGCGATATAAGCGTTAGAAGCTCAAGTTCTTTGTGTTGAATCAGTCAATTTTTACTGGGAATTTTAAGAGCAAATGCGGCAGAATTATTAGGCGGGGCAAGTACCCTAACCCACACATCCCCCTCCCTCGCCGCCATCCAGCTCCCCGGCCCCTGAAAATGGATATTTTCTTATCGTTTTCATGTTCAAGGATTTGGCGGTTGAAAACAATATATGAAAGCGCTAGTGTGGAAGAAAATCTCTATATGCATTTTCGATAACATGAAAAAATGGCGGTTTTCGAAAATAGTGTACGAAACGAACTCGACTATACTAGTTCAGCGGTCTCTGCACTAGTACCAGTCTTTCAGGCCGTCTCAAAATGGCAAAACTTTTGTAAGAAATTTGGTCGTGGTCTTTCTGTATTTCTGTGCGTTTCTTTCCTCTACTTTTGGCAAACATGGATAAAGATTTTGTCAGTTCTGAGGATGAAGAGTGTCCAGTTTTGGTCCCAGCAACAGTAAATCGAATTCCGGTGACAATAATTACTGGATTTCTCGGAGCTGGTAAGACCACGCTTTTAAACTACATTCTAACCGAGCAACATAACAAGAAAATAGCTGTTATTTTAAATGAGTTTGGTGAAGGAAGCGCTGTTGAAAAATCTATGTCCGTTGGAACAGACGGGGAGCTGTTTGAAGAATGGTTAGAATTGAGAAATGGCTGTCTTTGCTGTTCAGTAAAGGATAACGGAGTGAAAGCAATCGAAAATTTAATGAAAAAGAGAGGTAAATTTGATTATATTCTTTTGGAGACTACTGGCCTTGCAGATCCTGGGCCGATTGCCTCGATATTCTGGATGGATGACGAGTTAGGGAGCGATCTTTATCTTGACGGAATCGTTACAATGGTAGATGCCAAATACTATCTCGAAAATTCAAGTAAGAACAGTCAGCATGGTGTTGTGAATGAAGCAATACGTCAGGTAGCGATGGCAGATGTTGTGATCATCAACAAATTAGATCTGGTGACTAATGATTCATTGGAGAAATTAAGGTCACACTTGCAATCTGTGAACTCGGCTGCAAGGGTCATTGAAACAGAAAAAGCACGTGTTGAGTTAGACAGTGTTTTGGATTTGCATTCATTTGATTCTTGTGATGAGACAAACATGTCCATCAATAACAGAGTATATGTCACCAGGCAAAGCAACCTGAGCTCTGCTCACAATTTCATAGATGAAGTGACAAGTGTTACATTAGAAATGGTTGGTAGTATGAATGAAGAAGAGTTCGATAAATGGCTTCAAGATTTGTTATGGGAGAAGAAATTTGTTGGCCAAGGAGGCAAAAAGATGGAAATCTTACGACTAAAGGGTATATTGTCATTAGTTGATGAGCCAAAGAGAGTGATTCTGCAAGCAGTTCATGAACTGTTTGATAAAACACCAACAACTGTTTGGAAAGAAGGAGAGCAACAGATATGTCGACTTGTTTTCATAGGACGCTATCTTGATGGTGAAGTATTGAAAACGTTCGTTCAAGGGCTAATGAAAAATTCTTAAGCAGTCTACAGTATTTGGTGACATAAGTGATCAGTTTTTAGTTGGAAACCTTCTAAAAAGAAAAACATTAGACATACATTTTTTAAGAAGTTGACAAGCAAATTTTTTTGTACTTTTCTCTTAAGGATCTTTTCTCTGCCTTCTGACCACAAGGTCCCCAGTTCTATCCCTGGCTCTGCCAAGATTTGAACTGATTTGTGAGACTTTCTTTCGTGCCTAAGCTAACTCAGCTTTCCATCCTTCTGGGGTTAGTAAATGAGTACCAGCATCTACTGGGAGCTAACCTGCGATGGATTAGTGTCCCGTCCAGGGGGAGTCAAAGACTACCATCCTCTTAACACTACAGAAACTGGAGATAAGTGCCAGCTCAATCGGCCACCTAGCTGGTAAAGGATTTAGCTTTTTTTGTTTGAGGATCTTTAAACCATTCTTAACGTAAATTTTTAAGGTGATAAAAATTAAAAAAATAATATTTTCTTAGTATGAGGATATTTTATTTAATAAGCAAAAAAGGGATAATTTCCATACCGGGATGTACTAGGACCTGTTGGGTTAGGGTTAAGAATAGCCATATAGAAAATAGGTGAGATTTTTATGTATAAACTGTCTGCATAATTAAGTATGCCCCAATACGGAACCTTGCGCAGGCAGAAAAAATCTCGATTTTGTGGTTGATCCAAATCGACGCCATCTTGGATTTCTCTGAGAGGGTCTGGGTGCAGGTGTAAGAGCCTTCCTGAGCAAACACTGACACTATTTTTCTACTTTCAAAATAGTTGTAACTAAAAGACAAGAGAACAGTTTATTATTTGACTTCTTGTTTGTGCGTTAATAACTGTTTTTACACAGGACTAAGTACAATCCCTCTAGCACGGTGCTAGAAAAATCACCATCTTATCCAACCTTTAAACTATCGAATGCACTTCACTAATCTATGATTACTACTAGTAGTAAAAGTATTACCATAAGAAGCACCAAAGATAGTATACACTTCAAATATACAAATATAATTTTTATTCTAGAAGTGTTTCGACATTGTCGCAATGTCTTCTTCAGTCACTTCATTGTCACAATGTCTTCTTCAATGTGAAAATCCGTTACATTCCAAATATAAAAATGTAAAATGATTGACAGCTATATGCTTAACAATAATAAGACATTTTTATCTAGTTTGATTAACGTTATTATATTTCAGTGAAATGCATTGTTACTAGTTATTTGTTTTCTCTAATTGTTATCTTACTTTTAGCCTTGTAAGTTAACTTCCATTAATTAATTTGTCATCAGTTCAATTTATTTATTATTGTTAAGTATATAGCTGTCAATCATTTTAGGTGTTTACTGTATATTTGAAATTGTAACAGATTTTCACATTCTACTACTGAAGATGACATTTTGACAATTTTCAAACATGTCTTGAATAAAAATTATATTCGTATATTTAGAGTGTATGTTGTTTTTTTAAACCAATTCTGATCTGGGTTTTATCCTCGTAAATGGGGGTGGCCAGATTTACCCCACTCTAACAGCAATCTCTCCAACTCCCACTCTCCATCTCACCCGATTCATGGCATCCTCCTTCTCCAAAACAACACTCTTGCTCTCTTCACTTCCGCCTTCCACGTCTTCATTGGACGTCCTTGCTTGCACTTGCCCTTCACTTCAAACTCCAACGCTTTTCTCAAAACATGCCCATCATCCCTCCTCAACACATGCCCATACTATCTTACTCCATTCGCCTTTGCCATATGAATCATTGAATGTTTCCTTCAATCCCAACATCTCCATTAGGTTCTCTGTCCTCTTTTTCTCCATCAGTTTTGCACCACACATCTCATTTTCCCTGAAACACCATTTCTCACTTCCATATAAAAGTATTGTTATTTTGTAAACAATTTGAAGATCTTGGGTAAGAAACTTGGCAACTTTATTATGATTAATGTTACCAAATACCTAAATGCCAGATTCTAATAGCCAGTCTTCTCAATAATCAATTTACCAAGTTTCTCAACTAAATTATTCAAATTGTGCACAATACTTTTGTTATTAGCAATAACAGGGAACACAGATGATGACATTGTCTAATATAGTATTCAAACATGAATATCGTGAAGCCAAATGTCATATTGAGAAAATCAACACCATCCTTCCAGTTTTAGAAAGGTCTTTTCAAAAACCTCAAAACTGTTTTCGAATATTTCACCTCACATGCCCTTTAAGTCAGTGTTTCACTGTTTTGCCATATACAGGGCGCCTGTGTGTCCTTAAAAAGTCTTACTTTTGATTTTGAGTTTTTAAGGCCACAAAAATGTCTTAGAATTGGAAATGTTTTTTGTTTGTTTAATAAACTATTCAAACATAAAAATTCCTATTTCTTATATTGAGAAAATTTCAACACCGAGCTTCAAGTTTTAGAAAGGTCTTTTCAACAAACTCAAAACTGTTTTTGAATATTTCACCTCATATGCCTTTAATTTAAACCAGTGTTTCACTGTTTTGCCATATGTGTCCTTAAAAAGTCTTATTTTTGATATCCTTGCATCTGCTATGCAGGCTAAGTATATGACTTGCATAAAATAATTTCTCAAATACATCAATTGTTGATTCACATCTTTTGTCAAATGTCTATCAAAACTCATCCAATTTTGATCAGGGTTTATCCCCATAAATGGGGGTGGCTGGATTTATCCCACTCTAACAGCAATCTCTCCAACTCCCACTCTCCATCTCGCTCAATTCATGGCATACTCCTTCTCCAAACCAACACTCTTGCTCT
>JANCMA020663826.1:0-2500 GCA_024336925.2 Zoanthus solanderi
GTTTTGAAAATGCAGAGCTGGACTGGTTCGTGTTTGTGAAACCGCTGAACTGCTGGGGGAGATTGTGGGCGTACCTCGTTTTGACCCTTTTGATTTAGTGCTTTCCGTTTTGGTGAAACATTAAAAAAGTTCCTTTTTTATATTCAGTTTTTAAAATTAAAATTATAGTCTATAACATGACAAAAAGAGAAAACAGTGTGCTCGACTCCAACTCGTTCACATGATATGGAAAAGTCTGTAGCAGAAGACCAAGGTGAACTGATAAGCAGTTATTTGTAAGTACTTTATTACTTTTTATTATGAAAACTTACGATAAAAACAACGTTTCGTTGTCATGCATCTCGACAACATCATCATGCACAGACATCAGGCGTGAAAATACAAGTATAAGAATAGGGGATAATTTCCGTACTGAGGCGTACTGGGTCCTGTTAGGTTAGGGTTAGGATTAGCTATATAGAAAATAGGTGAGATTTTCAGTTATGCATAAATTGTCTGCCAAATTAAGTGCGCCCCAATACGGAAATTTTACCTAAGAATAGATTAGTTTCTAACAGTAAAACTAAACATTTAAGTCTGTAATATCACTGTTTTGACGAGAAGAATATATATTCATTACACGTTACATCAGCCAATTACAATGCATGCACCCCATATTCCCAGGAAAGGATGATGCTGCTGTGAAATAGAACATGAACTGATCATGAATTAAAAAACTACTTGGCTTAACTTTCATTGAAGAAATAAAACATTTTTCCATGCCTTCATAGCCTCGTGAAAACGGAAGTGAACGTTTGAGAGAATTCGAGAGCAGATCAGTGAAAACCTGAGTTGCAGTCTTTCTGAAGTATTCACCAGGCTATAATTTGAGTATAATGTATATGAAGGCACTGAGAATATGTTTTATTTCTTTTGTAAAATTTTTATCTTCCCATTTAACAAACAGAAAGATCTTACAGTATACAAATGCAAAAGTACCTCTAATGGTTGTTGAACATGGTTTACAATCTGAAATCATAACAGAGCCCGACTTAAATTAAGCTTGTACTCCATACAGCATGAACATGCTCATTCAGTTTTTGCATGTGATTTTAAACACGAATTTTTATAGAGATTAAATTTTAAATTAATTGTCATGATATTCTGCCATAGTCAATAAAAAGAGGGATACTAGCTAACTATGACTATGATTCCACTCTGGGGATAATTTCCGTACTGGGGCGTACTAGGTCCTGCTGGGTTAGGGTTAGGGTGTTAGCTACAGTAAAGTACATAGAAAGTAGATGAGATTTTTATGTCCATGTCCTATGTACCCTGATTTTTTTATAAATATATTTTTATACCTTTAACACTATTTTTTAGATAATGAACTGCCAGTCAAGCAATTCAAACTACTAAATGGCTGACAGACCATATGAAAATACATACAACACACAGGATTGTGCCAGGCCATTTTAGTGTTTTGAGTTGCATGACTGGCTGTTGGTAACCTAGACACTTCCTTCAGGCAGCATGGCTTAGTGGTCAGAGTTGGGGGTTTGAATGCATAAGACCCGGGTTCAAATCTCCAACTTGGACTATTGAATAAATTTGTCCTCGGTGATCCCAGGGGTAAATTCATCATGCTTTGTAAATAGCCAACTAGTTTGCCTCCTACCACTACTTGGGATTCTTAACTGGGAGAGAGGGGGATTTTAACATGACACTAGAAAGCCCCTTTAGGGGAGTTGTGATTATTTATTATTAAAGTTCCACTTCTTGTTTATGATATTATGATCTTGTACATTACTTGTCTGTTTATTTTTCTTTTCTTTATGTGAACCCTACAGTACTTAAGTTCCATCTGTCACTGTCAGAGGTTTCAGTAGAAGGTGGCTACCGGCGATGGACTGCCAGCTACTTTGCTTTATCCCGCTGCCTATTGTGGACAATAAGTTGAATATTTTGGACTGACTGTGTATCTGACTTTTCCTAGAAACTTTCAACCGCTCATTTGCCTAGAGGCCTACTTTTCAAATACAGTCTGCTACTCAAAAACTTACTGAAAGCCCTGCACTATAAAACTAACTATAAAATTGTATTTAGTTCTATGTTCGCTTATTATTCAAGCTGCAATTTGCATCTTATCTTTTCTATGTGAAACACTTTTAAAATGCAGTTTTTCATCAAGTTTTTGAAGAAATTATCTTGTTCATGCAACTTCAACATGTTTAACTCGTTTGTATAGACTAAACAGTTTTGCTGCAAATTTGATTTGAAATAAGGCAAATTAGAAAAAAATTAATTGTAAAATGGCTGCACCTTTTGCACTCATTTCAAACAAACCATTTTGAAATGTACAGTAAAAATTTGTTTACTTAAGTAAAATTTTAATTACATTGTGTTGGAACAGCATGTTTCAATCAAAAGTTATTCATTTTTGAAGTTTTGAGTTTTGGCAAAATAATGCACAAAATTGTACTTCAAAAATTTAAATGAAGTTCTCAAATTCATTAGTCTC
>JANCMA020663826.1:7500-18754 GCA_024336925.2 Zoanthus solanderi
ATATTGTCAATCTCATTCATGGCAGAAAAGTCATTTTCCAAACTAAAAATAAAATAATTAAAGCAATAGCGAATGCTTACGATGTTTTTGGAAAAATATATGAATTATTATACATGTAGCAAAAAAAAAAAAAAAAAAAAAAAAATGGTATCCACTCTAGTCTCTAGATACCTCGTTTTATCCATATCAGTTTAACAGACCAAAACATTGAAACACTTTGTTATTGTAGTTTCATTATATTGTTTAAATATTTAATATATTGTATATACTAAAATATTGCTATATAATCATTTAAAAGTAACAAGACACTTTTCAGTTTTAAACGAGTTACGAAAGATAGAAAAAATAAAATTATTTTGTAAGCATTTAATGAAGTTGTCGTGAGAGTATCGTACCTAATCCTCACTCATCAAGTGATTTAATTTTTTTACCAATGCCCAGTATCAAAAATCAGTTAGTTTTGAAGTTATCCATTCTCAGTTATCGTCTAAAAATCTCCTTAAATCTCAGTAGTTTGTTAAAACTTTAACACCTTTTCAACCGCGGAGCCATCGCTTTGTGTTTTGGTTGGGCAATAGGCTATCCAAAAATCATCCGGCCCGTTGGAGGTGAGAAATTCTTTTGGATTGCTGTCATATCCGAAAAACTGAAAATGGAGATTTATACGAACGTGTTCAATACTATATTCACCAAATAAGTCATATTAACTGAGATTGTTGGTACACTAAGCCCAATAATTGATACCGCCTTGCGTACAAGAGTTGAATAAAAAACGTGTCCGTAAAATTCTTTGACTTTGCACGGAAGTTAAACTCGACAAAAGCTCAGCCAGGCTCAAGTGGAAATTAAAAATAGTTTAATTTCAAGAGCTTTACGTGCAAACAACTTGTTTATCTTCTACTTCTATAGACGCCAAGCACTCGAAAAAGAAAACGGGCTCGTACAAGTGAATTTATGGTAATCTTTAATTACCATCAATATGCAACAACCTAAATTTCTAAGGTTAATGTTTCGCAGAACTTTCTAAAATACTCAAAAAACTGGGTGACAAAACCATTGATTAACCATACTTAAAAAATCCCCATATGTTATTTTACAAAACACCTTTAATACTCAGTACTGGGACTCCTAGATCTGTTTTGGTTACCTTAGATTTTTAGTAACTTGCACGTGGGCATGTATGGTAAACTACTAAGAAAAATTTTTTAAACAAACATTCCCTTATAACCAATGGAACAAACCTCAAGGCGCGACATGCCTGTGACGTAATTCCGTTATTTACGTCACCAACTTTTGCTTTACAGTACTTCCTCGATTATCCGTCTCTCGATAAACTGTCGATTATCCGGCCTTAGCAGTGCTCAAAATTATTATTATCCACCCTGATATGAAGATTTTAATTTCATTTCTGCCAGGCCACAACCGTTCAAATTGTACGAGAAACGTCACCAAACTACCCATCAAAATAACGAATACATGTACTCCACTTCACACGCCTGACTGTTCAATCTTTGCTTGACTTGGCTTCGTCACCAGTCTGAAGCAACGCTTGCAAACACCTCGACACTGGTCGCACTGCGAGAGCATGCGTCGGAAAAGCGTGAACGTAACCAAAGACAAACAGAGATTGACAGTTTTTTTGCATAATGTTTACCTCGTTTAACATAAACTTTATATCGGGGCAATAAATTTATGGATTAAAATTAACCGGCCTTTTTTGATTATCCGCAGCTGTCCACGAAAACCGCGTGCCCACAGCGGCCGGATAATCGAGGAAGTACTGTACTAAGAATGTTAGCCAATGGAATAATTAAAACACACCTGCTGAATAGATAATAATTTAGATTTCCATAAACTGTTTCAAAAGCATGGAAATTCTGCGCTTCGAGTTGAAACAGTGTTTGAAACGGCTGATGGACAACAGAACTGCAATATGCAACGGATCTGGACGTAAAATTTCGCTTGATATGTAAATATATCATTATCTAGAACTTTGAGTTGCTAGGATTGAGAACACTAAACTAATTTTTATTATATATTAAATTAAGTACGCTTGTACTCCAACTCCTTTTCTACTATCATCGAACCAGTACGAGGTCTAAACTGGTTGCACAATCTGTGATCATGAAAGTACTATAATTTCTAAAATCTATCAAAATTGTATCATCACTTTATTAGGCCGGACCGATTAATTTTCCTGTTTTACAAACATTTAGGCCAAAAACTCAAGATTGAAGGGGAAAAATATAAAAATAAAAATCCAAACCAA
Organism: Zoanthus solanderi; assembly: GCA_024336925.2. NCBI lineage: Eukaryota > Metazoa > Cnidaria > Anthozoa > Zoantharia > Zoanthidae > Zoanthus > Zoanthus solanderi. Next base: position 9,770 of record JANCMA020663826.1, read on the forward strand.
GAATATGCTATTTAGTTCAATACTTGGTACATGTTTATCTATGGTAGCCTGTAAGGAACATTTCCATATTTTTCATCGCCACATGAAAATTTTGCTGTGGCAACTTAATTAAATTAACATAACTTTCTTTTTTTGTCTTTGGGTTTATGTCGATCACAGCTCATAATTCTTGATCGCAACTTATAACTCGCGATCGCAACTTATAACTCTCGATGGCAACTTGAAACTCGCGATCTCAACTTATAACTCGCGATCGCAACTTATAACTCGCGATCACAACTTATAACTCGCGATCGCAACTTATTACTCGCGATCGTTTAATTATATACTATCACGCGTCAGAGGATGGCTATGTACTCCAGCAAGTGAGTGTGCGCATATTCAGTACCGCCATCGGGACAATGCGATATGGCGGTTGTTACCCGGAATTACTTTGCTGTGACTTTTCTAATCGTTGTTTCCACACTTAATGCCTGTGGAGCTCTTCCAAATTCTATTCCTAATTTACGTAGAGGCAATGGAGATCGAGACGCCTTGATAGAGGACTACTTTGGTTTTGGTTTCAGATACTCTGAAGTGCTTTCGTTTCTTCAGATATATCATGGTATTAGATTGAGTTTGAGGCACCTCAAAAGGATCTTCAAAAAGCGTGGACTGCGTAGGAGGAATATTCAGTCTAATGTGGAAACAGTCATCGATGCAGTAGAGCATAAATTACAGAGGAGTGGTTGTACTATTGGATATCGACAAATGCATCAACGAATGTCAACTGATCATGGTGTTGTGATTGATTGAGAAACAGTTAGGCGTATCATTAAGGGTCTGGATCCAGAGGGTGTTGAGATGCGGTCAAAGAGACGGTTTAGGAGAAGGAGGTATGCAGCTTCGGGTTCTACCTTTATATGGCATCTTGATGGGTACGATAAATTAAAACCTTACGGGTTCTGCATTCACGGTGCCAATAGACGGTTACAGTCGACGCATATTATAGCTTGAAGTTGGCCCTACAAATAATGACCCAATGATCACTGTTCAATTCTTCATTGACTGTGTTCGGCAGTTAAGTGGGCTTCCGCGAGTAGTCCGAGGCGATTGTGGAACTGAAAACATACACATTGCTTCAGTTCAGCGGTTCATGAGGAGAAATCATGGGCTGGGGCAAAAAGCTTTTTCTATGGAAAATCGGTGGCAAACCAAAGGATTGAAGCTTGGTGGGGATTTTTAAGGAAGAGTATCACTGACTGGTGGATGCGATTTTTTAAAGATTTGACAGACCAGGGTCACTTCGATAACAGCAGCGTTATCCATGTGCAATGCTTAAGGTTTTGCTTTATGGGCTTAATTCGAGAGGCACTGTATAAGGTTGCAAAGAACTGAAACTTACACAAGATACGGCCTTCTAATACAGAGACACCACATGGAAGGCCTTATACACTTTGCTTTTCTCCCAGAGGAGGCAGGAGCTACGGATTTCAAAAAGGACGCTGACGTGAATAATCTGGAGGTAGCAGAAAACTCAGTATGTGGCGAACGATGTCATCCTTTTGGTTGTTCACTAGCATTCGTATCATTAGCAGAACTCATTATGGAGGATAACGACTTACATCTACCCCAAGACCCAGACGAGGCAAAGTTTCCATACTTAGACCTGCTTTATCATATGGACAACTTGTAGATCACCAACCTCTGATGGAAAGATGCAACAAAATTTTTTCTGATGGAAAGATGCAACAAAATGACTAACAAGTGCTGTGCACGACATTTAAAGTTTTTCCACTTTTTCCTAACCAAAAACTACCGCGTCCAAATGTGAAACTCGCTTTAGAAGAACTAGACAAGACCAGCACTAAAAACACGGTACAACTGGTAGAGTCAGTAATTATTAAGTAGTTCCATTATAGTGTTACTTGAGTATTAAAAATGTTGTTCAGTTGTGAAAGCACGATTGTATAAAAGTTTAATGTTTCAACACCAACTGGCCACTCCGTAGCTTCGCCACCTTTCTGAGAAACGAATTAAAGCAAACATAACAATACAGTTAGAGTAATAATAAATTGACTGTGCGTCACAATAAACGGAGAATGTACTTTAGCTAGCTGTTTGCTCTCTTGCTCTAAAAGATTGGAAATGAACAGTGTAACAGAACTCCGTTATACATGCATAAACATTTTTTTCGTGGTATCAATATAACTATTGTTCTGAACTCCTCAACCACTTTTTTTTGCTTATAACTTTAGATATTTAAAAAAATTTTGATGTTTGTTGAGAAGCGCACCTATACATTAGATGGGCTTATAAACAGGGGGCTTATATCCTGAATATCTTCGTTAGCAAATAGATGGCCTTATATCCAAGGGGCTTACAATCGGGGGGTGGGGCTTTAACGTGGGATTTTACGGGATAGTTACACGTGACCCCAAGTCAACCTAGTTACACAGGGCCTTTACTTCCCGTAATTTCTCTCGGCCGAAAAAGAGAAAAAACGATTCTGGGAACAAGGCTACCCTCAAGTGTCACCAGAACAAAAATTATTTGACACAAGGAATATCAACGTTTCTTTATTAACATGTCAATCTTGAAAGACAACTGTAAGAAATCACGAAACTGCGCCATCAACTCACCATACGGGGCTGTCCCCCAGGCGGACCAAATCTGCTAGCGGATATGGTCTTCCCCCGCGGATTTGATCCCCTAGTAATTTCATTCGAGGGAAGAAAATATCTCTTTTTGCAATGTTTCTTTGTCTTTCTACAAGCACCTAGGGTGTCAATATCCACTTCGATGAATGGTTTAAATTATAAAAGACGCATTTTGAGCCGTATATAATTCTTAAATAATATTCTTATAAAATAATTATTAAAATTTCCGAAATCTGAGCCTAGTGATTTTAAACTGGATTCTTATAAAAAAGTATTGTATATGAGCCACAATAGCTTTCAGTTTTAAAAAATCTCAAAAGACGCTGATTTCAAATGAAGGTTTTTTTTTATCTTGCCACGCGCGTCTACAAGCGTCCATATCCACACTTGAATGACTTCACAAAGTAGTTTTTATTCGAAAGGACGCGAACTTTGCATTTCATTCGTGCTCTTAAATTTTACCGCACGCTTAAGTAGCATACATGAACCACAATAAATTTCAGGTAAAAAGAGGGGGATGCATTTTTTTTTCATCTATTTCAGTTTTTCTTATTCTTCCACGGTGTGTAACTTAAAATTTATCAAACTGCATCACACTTTCAGATTAATAAAAATGGAAGTCATAAGTATGTGCGAATTTGTTTTTGAATGGTGTAACAAACGCACACTCATGAACTGATTTCAGTTTTGCCGCGAACCAATCGTTTTAGGCCGCTTTATCCCAGTGAAGTTAAGTGAATCAAACTTTCGATCCCAGAGAATGGTATAAAAAAATTCATTTTCATACATTCCACCATAAGCAATCATTGTGCATAATGTCCGAAAGTCAATTTTATAAGCAAGTTTTTGATTACCTCTCCGGTGACTATCCTGAAGGAACAAACAAGGCTGAAAAGAGACTGATAAGAAAGAAATCAGCGAGTTTTAGGTTGATTGAAGGCGAATTGTATTTCGTTGGGAAAAATAACAAAAATGAAGATGGACCAAGGCGCTGGGTGCCAAACGAGGAAGAACAGATTCGAATAATTGTATCATGTCACTCTGACAAGCTTGCTTGTCATTTCGGCCGCGATAAAACGAGGGATAAGGTTAGTCTTCTTAATTTTACATTAGTACATACATGACTGGGACGTACACATAAAGTCGGTACTATTTGCTTATCGCACAAGCAGGTCAGTTAATATTTTATACTATATAATTTTAAAACTTTTTGGTTTTATTCGTAAAGGATAATAGTAAACTAGCTGCATGTTTATACTATCAGTATTTATTTTTCTCGATTATAATGATAATTTTAGAAATTAACTAGAACATGAAACTGAGAAAAAAATGTAATAATATGAAAAACTACATTATATAGTCCCTCAGCAAAAGGTAGAAATTTCACTTTTAAAATCATAACAGTTAAAAATCTTTTTGTCGTTTTGTAAAAAATCTTAGCAAATAAAGTCATGTCTTCTCCTATCTAAAACTGTTCATTATAATTATTTCGAATCACAGAAATGCATCAACGAAGTTTACCCCTTTCGAGTTGATGTACTGCCGCCCACCTGTCCTGCCCGCCGAGCTAGAAAAAAAGGCTCGCCAAGTTGCGGAGGAGTATTCCAACTTCGACGAAAAAGTTGCAGTCATGAAAAAAATTCGTGACGAGGTTAAGGCTCAAGCAATAGAAAACATCCAGAAAGCCCAAGAAAGGCAAAAAAAGGCATACAATGCTAGACACAATTCGACAACTTTCAACGAAGGCGATGAAGTCCTTCTCCGAAATATGAAAAACGAGGCCAGGAAAGGAGGAGCTCTAGAACGCGTGTGGACGGGACCGTACAACATCAGCAAGTGCCTCGAGAAAGGACTTTACAAGCTTTCTAACACTGATGGGGTGCAATTGAAACAGTCGTAAAGCAGCGCCAGATTGAAGCAATACCACCGGCCACTCAACAAAAAGACGGGGAACTATTCAAAGAAAGGCAGTGACACATGGGTGAAAAGCCTTGGTCTCAACAATAAAGACAAAGATATTCTTGAAAACCCAAACGGCGAACTCAAAGACAATCACATAAATGCCGCCCAACGCCTGCTTCAGAAGCAGTTTCCCCAAGTTTTAGGATGACAGGACCCACTGCTTTATCAGGCCGGTGGATTTTTCAACCTAATATAGGGGACTTTGTGCAGATAGTTTATTCTGGCTCCCGACATTGGCAAACCATAGTTTGCAGCCGTGGCGACGTCGAAATTTACGACAGTCTCTGTAAATCCCTTCAAGCGCGAGTAAGGTGTGAAAAGAAGTTGCCATACTGCCTTGAAATACAAACGTCCCAGGTTATCCGCCTGCAACAGCCATACAAGAATATTCCTGTAACTATTCCTACTGTCCAGCAACAATAAAGTGGCGCCATGAACTGTGGGCCGTTTGCCGTAGCATTTGGTATCGAAGCAGCACTTGGAAATGACGTGCGATCTTGTAGGTATGTATTTGAGTTATATGAACATTTAAAAACGTGATCTCAATTTCTTGGTTAGAAAAGGAATATTGAAGATTAGTAACTAAGATTGAATGAAGTTGAATACCAATTCTTTATATCATTTACAGAAATTACAAAAATGAAATTTAAATAGTTATTTGAAGATTTTTTTTTTTCATCCAATCTACAGTGTGTTACGTAGAATAACATTTTAAACATATAAAGTTCAGCATGGATTTTATGTATGGTTCTTCTTTGAATAACAGAAAGTTCATGTCGGTTTCAGATTCAAGGAACCGGAAATGCGGAGACATCTAATAAAGTGTTTTGAAAATATGCAGATTCAGCCCTTCCCGCAAGAGAAAGTCGGATCATTTATAGGTGACTACGATGAAGTTATGACTACTATTAGTGTATACTGTCATTGTAGGTTGCCAGAATCATACGATAATATGATATGTTGTGACCTATGTGATGACTGGTTTCACTATCGGTGCGAACTATTGTCAACTGACGTCAATGAAAGAGACTGGTATTGTAAATTGTGCACTCGACGACCCTCCAAAGTTCCAAGACTGGAATAAACATAATCATTTACGTTACTGTCGAGTGAACTCTAGTTAATTAGTAGTTTTACATTAGCCTGCGTTGCTGTCGGATTTGTTGTGTTTGACTCGATTTTGAAACTTTTGCCAACACGGCGAACTGCCCCTAGTTTTCGAATTTTTGTCCTATGATAATTTAACAAGCTGTAATACAAAGATTTAATCGAATATTTTATGCTTGAGTTATCTTTTAAAAAAACCATTTTACTTAAACTAGTTCTATATGATAATCTTTGCTACTTTTAATGGTTGAATACAGCGAGGTTTCAGAAGTGCAATATGCCCTCGCCAGTTCATGCGATTTGTGCTTTATTTCTGTTAAACACAGTAAAAAGTACGTTGTCGATCCTAAAGTATACACATTTTTTTTATAAGAATCCAGTTTTTAAAAGAAGAACTTTTTGAGAATCATACTGACGCTCGATCACTCGACCACTCTAGTTTCACTGCTCCAACAAAATCAGGACCTATTTTGAAACTATTATTTAAGAATTATTTAAGAATTATTTAAGGCTCAAAATGTCAAAATTTTAAGAATCGCGAGGCTCTGGAAGAAAGAATGATTCTTATTAAAAAAAAGTGTATTATCCTGCGATGTGTGCTTTATTTCTGTTAAACACAGTAAAAAGATGTCGATCCTAAAGTATTGCTTATAACGACTGTGTTTTGAAAACTACTGCATGTTATGAGCCAATTAACTAACCCGCAAGCGCGATCTTTTTCAGTTTTTAAAATTCGTTTACATGTGCTAATAGAAATATTCGCAAATGTTAATTCGGTCGTGTTCCATAAAGTCATGTTTTTTATTCGCTTTCTTTTGACTCAAAATAGATTCTATTACAGGACCGCTTATTATCAGTTTGCCATCCAAAAATACTAACTTTGATAAAACAAGTTTTGCAAATAAATTGATTAAATGTTTGCACAACATTTTGCGAAAAAAGCTCAAGTTATTAAGTGTTTTTGTGGGGGGACCAAATCCGCGAGAATCTCATTAAGGGGACAATTTCCGCTAGCGGATATGGGCCGAGCGGATATGGGCCGAGCAGGACCAAATCCGCGGGGGGACCAAATATGCGGGCGGACCAAATTCGCTGTTACTTACACCGGTAACATGAGCGCAGGTGCAGGTCCTTTTACAAGCGCAGGCGCAAGTCTTTTTTTCAAAGCGCAGGGAAGTTTCATAGTATTTCGCAATTTTCGTTTTTAAAAATTTTAAGATTTTTTCAAGAACTTTTTTTTTTTCTCAAAAATATTTAAAATATCGTTTACTCTAATCTAAAACTAATGTCATTACAATACCAGCTGATAAGTTCAGAATGTGTTATATGTTATGAAGTTTTGGGATCCGATCGCCAAAAGATAAAACTAATTAACATATTCAGTTTAACCCCACTCGTAAGATGCTACAAATCCTCTAACCTCAATAAGCAACTTCACTAAAATTAAGCGACTTTTCTTTTTCTTGATTTTTCTCGAAACAAATTATTTTTGTTTTATATTGAATCCGTTATGGTTACATTTATTTTCATAAAAAAGCAAAAAGGTACAGCAGCTTTTCCAACTTCGTTTTTTTTTTCGATTCAATCGAACTAACTAGTTTGGTTTAATTAAAAGAATAAGAAAAAATATTTTTTTCTTGATCCTATATATATTTTTCACTCGGCTTTCTTCAGAGTTAATTACTTGTTCAAATCGGTTCACCACAGCTAGCACGACAAAACTGTAGGTAGATTGAAACCTTCTAAGATAATTTCAACAATCAGTTTATTGAAACAAAATTAATTGACTACACAAGCACTCTAATGTTCTTTACAGTGATCACACTTTCAAACTACAAAACAGGTAATGGTAAAGTGTAATGATTGTGGGATGTGGCTATAAAGATGAACTCAAGTAATTATAGCACAAACGTGTTAGCAACTAGCTTGAAGCCACTAAATTGGGCACTATAATATGGCCATATTGGTAGCGGGTTTTACCCCTTTAAACTACCATAAAAAAGTGAGCCTGTTTGCCAACTGTGCCATGCTGAGGGCTAAAAAGGTCGAAACAGCTGTCCATGGCTGCTAGCAATCAGGCTCACTAATTTTTATGGTACTTTAAAGGGGTAAAGCCCGCCACGAATGTGGCCATAGTGCCCAATATAGTGGCTTCGAGTTAGATGCTATCACGTTTGTGCTATCTATACTTGAATACAAAAATATAACTGTTTTTAAACAAGAAGTAATTCTTCAAATAATTGAATCAAAAAAGGATGTAAAATGGACTTGTGTTGTAGTGGTTATGTTACTGGACCTCCTTAATTGTCCCTAAGGATAGTATATGCATTTGGCGTCCACCAACACTTTAGTCGTACAGACTTGAATGCGAATTTGCATGCTTTTAAATCTTAGCGTAGTTTAATTTGGTAGCTTCAATCAACTAAATTCAATAACACCGTGGATGACAGCATTCAATATACGATATCACTTCTTCACGGCATTTTTATCCAATCAAATGACCCGATGTAATTCTCTTATCAAATCACTGTTCTTGTTTTTGATGACGTCAGAAGACGAGAGCGCGGGAAATTTTGCATTGTAATGTTTTTTCAAACATTTCAGCTATTAAGCTTATCTCTTCTTGTCATTTTGACTCGTATCAAGCCTTGTCATATTTCAAGAATAAAACAAATTTGTCTTTATTTTTGTGTATATTCATCTGACTCACTATATAAATAAACAAATTCTGACATGGCAAGATCCAGATATCGCTTTTATTCACTTGTTTTGGAGGACTCGCTCGTTTGCGCTATGATGATGCCAAAACTCGTGATAGAAGCGATATCAAGATCTTACCATGTAATAATCTCTATATACTAAACGTTTTCATCATTATCGTACATGACTTTCTAAACTAAAATCATCAAACCAAGTTTGTTAAAGGACATTTTTTTGTTACCTGCTTGAGCTAAAAGTACGACTTTTCGGATCTCAGCGGGAAAACTTTGCTAGTCTTCGAGGCTGCCAGCCATCAAGTATAGCCAGTAATTTTCTGAAATGATCAGTTTTTGTCCCCACTGCATTTTACTGCAACTTCATGTGGTGAAATGATTTTTCGCAAAATTAGCATTTTTGATTGCGACCTTTCAATAGCATACCGTGTAAGTTTCATCAGTAACGTTTTATCATGTTATTGGTTACCTTCAGCCATCGTCACCCTTTAGAGCTGGTTGATATCCCAACAGCTCAGTTATAAAAATATCTTAATTATCTTAGGAAGCGTTTCAAAGAAAAA
>JANCMA020663934.1:0-18751 GCA_024336925.2 Zoanthus solanderi
AAATACCAGAAATATGGAGCAACACATCAAGGTTTGATTTATAATATTAAAACAAAGAAAACATTACAAAATGATAAGATCACCATCTATGGAGATAATGGTAAACGTGTCGAATTTCGACCGGCTAGATTCGTTTTTGAATGCTTTTTTAGTATCGAATTAAAAGGGAATTGTGTTATTAGATTGAAAAATAAATCATTGCCACCTTCAATCTCAAATATAAATGCTATTTTACCAGAGATTTATAAACCAAAGTTACAAAAAGTTTTGAATTTATTTGTACCGACGGTAGAAAATTTAGAAAAGTATCTTTCTTCATCGGTGCAATTTACTAAAATTTACAATTATGATAGCGTCTATGATCAAAAGAGACAAACCATAACTGTGGAAAATAATTCGACACATACTCATACTCAAAAAAATAAAGCCAAGATGAAACATTTACAATTACCAAGAAGATTTTGTTATGATCAACAAATATTTCTTACTCCTAAATGTTTAAAATTTAATAGTTCTACGTAATACTCGTTAGTATAAAATGAATAAAGTCTATTTTTTTTTAAAATTGAACGGTCTCATCAATATTTTTTTATCTTTAATTTATAAACATGGAAGTTACATTCGAATGTTCGCGAATTCCTATTTTGTCTAGTATGACTATTTTTGAAAAAAAAAAATATGAAGAACTTCTTTTTGAAGTAGGGAGAAAAAATCATCCTACCGAGATAATCTATCTTGCGTGTTTAAGTCGAGGAATTTCTTCGAAGAATTCAGTTTTGAATTATTACATTCACCAAAAAGATTCAGAAGAATTTAAGACATTTTGTAAATTTACTGATCATTGTTTTAATGAATTTAACTCTCAACAATTCTTATTGAAAGAATTGTATGAAACAAATTTTATCGAAAAATTACTTAAACTCACTTGTGACCATATATGTAATGATTCTATATCCGATGTAATAAATACATGTTCTAAAATGAATGATTTTGATAACGTTGTTCAAAATGCTGTGAGGAGAGAGATTTATATGTCGAGAGGCACTAGAATGGAAAATGGAATTATCGATAAATTAGCTACTTTACTAGCCCAAAATAAGAGATGTCATGATGATCTTCCATTTACATTAGAAGTAACTAAATGTTCTGAAAAAATGAAACGTGAATTACCATTGTTTCTTCAAGATGATGAACATGGAAATAATAGGAAAATTTTTATTATTGGAAAAACAGATGTACGCTACGATGTACTGGATGATACAAGTCAGGAGGATGAAGAATTGCCAAAAGTTTGTTACGGTGAGATTAAAAATAGAGTTTCAAATAGAAGATGGCCTCCTTCAAAAGACAATCAATTACAAGTCATGTTTTACATGTTTTTATACGAAGTAAATATGATGTTTTTAATTTCTAATTATCCAAATGGATCCATAGAGAGAAATCTTTTAGAATGGAATGGAACCTTATTTAAAGAGGCATGTGATCAGTTGAAAACGTTTACTCATCGTTATTTTAATGATATCGAAAAGATTAAAAAGGTTATGGCTGAAAATAAAAAGGATGTTATACCGAGCGATACCGAAAAGAAAGCAATATTTTTATTCATAAAAGATCAAACCGATAAAAGAAATGAGGAAATACAACAAAACATCAAAAGCATACTTAAGCTTTTATAAGTTGTTTTATTTGTTTAAATAAATCTTTTCTTGTGTAAGTAAACCTTGTATGCATTTCTCCGGGAAAATTAATAATGTTTTTAGCTTCTTTATTAATAAAAAAATTATCCTGTTTAAAATCGTATCCTATTTCTTGACATTTACCTGAATTATCTTTACATTGTACAATAAAACAATTTTTAGTTGACATTAGACCATTTCCCGTTGAAACAAGATAACGAGTACAAGATACAAGGTTAAATATTAACATTATATTCGAAAATGTATTTTCAACACTTATAAAGGGTGTCTTATTACAAACATTCAATTTGATTTTCATTGTTTTTACATATAGTCCATATAGATCCAAAAGATCTTCACGTAAGATCTTTGTTTTCAATTGCTTCAAATAAATGATCTCTAGACAAATTCCTCTTCCTTTTCGCCTTGTAAGTACAAATAAACATCGTGTAGTGGGTTGAGAGGCAATGATTTCATCGTCGTGATAATATTGAAATAGTGTTTTTCTGTTGGTGATATTTTGCCAATTATTCTTTATATCACCATTATTTTTTTCTAGAGAAAATAGTAGAGTAATTTCTTTTCTAGTTTGAAAATATAATGAGTTTTCCGAAATGAAAATTTTTGCGTCAATAGGTAAACGATGAGGTGTTTCTTGCCATGGAGATGAATTTTCGATTGATTTTACAAACAAGCGTATACTTTGATTTTCGACAGATTTCAAAAACGTTTCTTGAAAACCGGTATGCTTATGTTCTGGGTTTTGGTAGAGAGCCACTCCAACGTAAATGTATTTTCTTTCATAACACATAGTTGTAATCTTGCCAGGTAATGTTGGTAATCGAAACCATATTTTTTTCTTAGGGATCGAAATTATTGCTTGATTTTCAAAAGATGAAAGAAATAATTTTATTTTTTTTCTTTGTGGCATTGTATTATAAAAAAATTATACGAAAATTCCAGATACGTCGAATTGTCCTTCTTTTATAGATAGAGCATCGAAAAAAAGATTATGTTTGATGAGAAATATATGTTCTTGACTCGAATTAACCAATATAGGTAACTTAATGACCATTTCTTTTTTCACATCGGGGTAAATTCGATTGAATAATGTTAAAAATATAATGGATGGATACTCGCGAGAGGTCATATTTAAAAAATGATAGAACGTGGCAGTTTCAATGATACGACATAAGCAACACGTAGGTTTTTCAAGTATGCTTTTATAATTACTTTTAGAGATGGTGATGTCATGTGGAAAAGAACGTGACGAGGTTTCTTCATAAAGCGGTGCAGATAAACCATAACGGCTAACTCCGATGCAATTATTGAATTCTTCGGTTTTTGGTGATAACATACCACCGCATCGACGTAGTCTTTTTTGACAAGGTTCGGATATCGAGAGATTGTCAAGGAAATATTGTTTACAACAAATCATGGGTGAAGGATGTATAAAGGGGATCACTTCAAAAGGTTTATCTTGGTCTTGTAATAACGCACGTAAAAAATCATCGTTGTTTTTTATTTTTTTCGGGTTGATTTTGGTTTCTTCTAATCTTTGATTTATAAGATCATTTAATTTTTCAGGTCTCATATTGAGTATTTCCTTTGCCCATGATAATGCTACAGTAGAACAGGTTTGTACGGCAAAACGTTGCGAATCTTTATTAAGTTCTTTTGTTGATATAGTAGCAATTTCTCGCGTGTGATTTTCTTGATCGTATTTTTCTTTGAATCCTTCGATGACATTTTTCATAGCTACATGAAAGTTAGTTCTCATTCGATGTGATCTAGATAAAGTTTTTTCTTCTACGTTTTGTATGGCAATTGGAGAAAAAGTAAGTTTCTGAAGTATGATTTTTTTATTTTCATTTGGTAGATTTAATTGTTTACTTGTATAGGTGAGTTGTTTATCTTTTTTTTTTGAATTGGAGGTATTCCTTCGAGACATTTTATCAATTCTTGAGCTTTTTCTTCAGGTAACTTTATAACTAGTGTCCGGTAAAGTTGTAAACGTGATGTGCCTAATAACAGACGGTCAATTAATATAAATATCGGAATTTTTAGTAAAAGTAAACCAAAATATATTAATAAAATTATTCCATTAGAATCTTGTAGCGAAAGGAAGGAGAGGAAAAAAAATGCTTGAATTGGCCAAATGTTTCCCATAAAAAAACATAATATACCAAGTATTTTGATGATCACATCGGTAAAAAATATAGTTGGAGGTAGAACTGTTAACACGAGTACTATAATTAGTAGACTAAAAAATTCTTTCCAATTGTGAAAAACAAATGCTAAATACAGATTGGCAAATAATAGACCATTGGCGGATCTCAATCTGTGATCAATCAATTGTATATTCAGATGGGTTCGTTTCGAAATGTCTTTCTCTTGTATACCAAGAAATTCAATTAGTTTATGTACTATTTCAGATTTGAAATTCCACTCGTGAGCAATATGAGCTATAAAACGTTGATGTTTTTTAGTAACACCCCATAAAACAAAGAAGGTTTCTAATCCTGTGGCTAATAGTATTAATCCTATTGCATGAAAAATGAGTATGAAATACCTTGGATCGTCTGTTATGTTAGCGTGCACGGTGCATTCTTTAATGGTAAAACTTTCTCGAAAATTTAAAGGATTACAAACGGAAAATTTAATAAAAAGGTCGTATTCATAAAATTGCGCGTAACAAAGAATACAAAAAGCTAGTGTACCGAACAATGAACTTAAATAAATTGTTCGTTTATTGTATTTAATATTTACGTCAAAAGATGAACTTAAGTAACATAATAGGACTTTGTTTCTATATAGATGATTCATTTGGATTTTAATTTAATCAATTAACGAATCTATTTCAATATGTCAATTCGTTTTTCTTTTTTGTTTCCGTTACGTTGTGCATTTTCGGAAGAAGCATATCGACGTTTTATCGATTATGATAAAAACTATCTTAACACAAAATGTAAACATTGTAACAAAGTGATTCGTAAAAAATTCTTAAACTTCGCCAATATAAATGATAAAGAAAAAGGTCCTATTTTATATTTAACTGATAAAAATCATGGTAGTGTGAAAGAAAAAGACTTTTGCTTAACTCCCGATGATGTGAATATCAAAGAGTTGTTATTGGGGGTTGGAATCATTCCATCAAATGTTAAATTTAGAAACGAAAATGTGCAATCATCAAATGTAGCTGAAGATGTGCATATTCTTTTTAGTATCGAGTGGAAAATTCATCTGAATAAAGATGAGTTTTGGTTTTTACAATTAGATTCGCGAGAATCTACAGTCAAAACTTTTATTTCTCATTTGTCTAAAATAGATGAAATGAAATTACCTAGAGTAAAGATTGAACCGTTAATGACAACGGGAATGATTGTACCCGATACTAAACGTATTCTAGCCTTATCCACATTCAAAAACGATTCATTGATCAAACAGTTTCAAAGTTTATTCGGTACAAATATTTTACAAGCTTTGGTTTTTTATTCTAAAATATGGTTACAAGAAAGAGATTCAGAAAAAAATAAAAAAATGTCATGTTTAAAAGCGGTGAATATATGGAATACTCATGAAGGAAGAAAATTTCTTAAACATTCTCCTTGGACTATATCTTCATCGCATGGTTCGTTTGCTATAAGTGCTGATAGTCCACTCGAATGGATATTTTCGGCTGTAATTTTTCAACCTACATTGAATGGATACGAAAATCCTAGTCTTGTTTATATGATACCGTTACCGAGTTTCGGTCATTTTGATCTTTATTCATCGTCTCTGAAAGATGCTGAATGGAATTACGTTAAAGATCATTTCAAATGGGGCGATGATAGTCATGATGATGATGATAACGATCATCTTTTTACATTAAAAGATTATATTAGTGTTTTTGAATGTATTTATGATTATGTGAGAAAAAAAGTTACGAATCCAGCTGAGCGTATGCAAGAACTGTTTGGAGCACTGGTTCCTCATTTTTGTATTAACAAAAAAGAATGGCGTATTTGGGAAAAAATTGTTGAATTTTATAAATCAATGGCTCAATTTTCGGATTGTGAAGATTGGCTGGATGTAAAACATGAAATGCTTGACATGTGGTCTTTATTAGAAGAAACAAAATTTATGTATTTGAGGAGAAAAGAAAAACTTTTAGTGCATCTCCCAATTTTACCATTTGGATCATGGATGGATCGTATGGTGAAAACGAAAACGTGAAAAGTCAATCTGATAACGAATTTATATTCAATAAATATCCTATTGGAAATATAGAAATAGAACGTTACGATACTGGAAAGATCAATAGGATTATTAATTACAATGAATTATTTAATATTGGTATAAGAAACTTATTTCTTTTAAGTAAAAACGGAAGAGTCGGAATTGCTAAATCCGAATACAGTAAAGGAAAAAAGAGCAAAGATCTCGTTTTTATGTCAGTTGCTATAAGAGAGGATGATAAAATTAAAGAATCTAATGACACGTATTATGATAATACCGAGTGTTTATATTTTTTCAAAAAAGAAATGAATGATGATTATTGTTATAATCTAACAAAGACAGTAGATAAGATTTTAGATTGTTATAAAGAATACGTTTTTGATGTTTTAAAAATACAAAAAGATTATGGCGAAAAAGGATGTCGTATTTATTTAAGATTGAGGAAGTGGTATAAAAATAATCAATACATTGAAACTACTACCAAAAAAACAATCATAAAACGATCAATTATTTCATTGATAACAAAAAGATTTTATTTTTTTTTAATTCTCTTTTCAGTATGTTATGTCATATTACGTCGCTTTAAATACAATTACAATTGATAGTTTTCACATTAATAGTTGTCTTCTATGTTAAAATGTTAAAAACGATATTTAATGATATTATTCAACGTAATTTATTGACGGATGAGGAAAAACGACGATTTCCTGCAAGTGAAAATGCCACATACAAACTCATTGCTTTGGCGGCCCGAAAAACGAGAATGGGCGTACATTTAATTAAAAGAATAACCCAAGATTTTACTCTTACTCATTATGAAGACATGGAACCTATATGTTCGGTTGTATCTTATACTATATTTATGGAACGTGCTACCACCATTTTAGAATATTTTAGGTACGCTGTTACTGTCGCAATGGGATGGTTTATATTGAAAAATTATAGTGAATTTGCATGTGATTATACTATTCCTTCTTCGGAAGCGAAATTTAAGACAATGATTGATAATCTTAATGATATGAATCTTGATTTTAATAAACTGGCTCATCTTGCCTACGTTAGATTACGAGCTAAACCTTGGCGTATTTATATTTCTAATGTATCAAAAGCATTATCAAAATTTAAAGAGGATATGGTAGCGCGAAACGACGTATGCTTATTGGGAAACCTATTTCGATTTAATTGTATCAGTCCATTTGCTCCCTTACTTTTGACTGATACATATTATAAACTTTCACCTGCATCTCTTTTAAAATTTAAAAATATTGTTTTAGAAGTAGAAAAACATAGAACAGAAAAAGAAGGCGATCTGGAGGTAATTCTTAATCGTTTTAAAAATCAGTTTCCAGTTTTATTTACTTTATTTCAAAAATCTGTCTCAAAATATATGATGCGGCAGGAAACGTATACAGTATTTAAAGGAACACGAAATGATCTCGATCCTAAAAATATCGAAGGTCAAACGTTTTGTATGGATTGTGGACGATCATTAGATTTAGTTGATCTCAAACATAGACCCAAGAAACGTACGATGTATATGCGTCTTTATGAGCCTTATCGGTTTTGTTTCAATTGTGACAAGACTAATCTTATTGATTTTAAACTTTTAGACGAAGAAGGAAATGTATTTGCTTTTGAAACCATAGATAGATATTCTGTGAGTCTTTGTCATTTTAACGGTTGTCAAAATGTAACAACTACAAAATATTGTGAAGTACATATTAGAAAGATTACGGCTAAACAATAAAAACATTGAGAGAGGAGAAGGGAAAAAACATGTCTAACGACGTTTGTTGTTTATGTTTTCCGAATGGAGAAATTAGACTAAAACAAGAACTGAGTCGATTAATAAAACAATATTTGGCGAATAGGAAGGAGTGTTTTTATGTGGTATGTCAAGTTGCAGATACTAAAAATAATCGAGACCCGCGTTTACAATTGACGCGCGATCAATACAATTCTCTTAATCTTATTGGTAAAGACGTTTTAATAGAACATGTTGGTGAACCATGTGGAAAAGTGATATTATCTTGGCATAGACATTTAGATTATGAAACGTATGGTATATGTGCTATATTAGAAATTAAGAAATCGGCTTTTACTGATGTTCAAAAAGAAAACTTGCGTCAAACTTGTGGTGAAGTGAGTTTAGCAACTATAGGACAAGAAAAAAAGGCTCTCGAAGTTTCCTTAGTGACTTTAGGGGCGCGTCCTGGGACTGTTGTAGCATACGCAGACGATTTGATAGATTTAATTTGTAAAATGCACGATCTTTTTGGGTTTGCTCAATATGGAAAATCTTATAAAAAAGATAAATTGGAAAAAATAAGATTCTTAAGTACATTAAAGCTAAGTAATGAAGAAATTATAAGAGCATCGAAACAACAAGTGAAAATGGATTCGGAAAATACTGACCTTTCTGCAGCACCGATCATGGAAGTTCCATCTAAAGAAAAAGAAGTAAAAATCAATAGTGAAGAAGAAGGTTCTGAAAATGACGATAATGATGATGATAAGGTTACGACATCTGAAACTGTGTTAGAGAAATTTGGTAAAGATATTAAAGAAATGCCTATCGAAGAGGTTTTTAATTTTATGACTGAACTTTGTTCGGAACTCTATAATACGAAGGCACGCGTCAAAGAAACCGATCAAATATTAAATCCTTCATCCGATGGAATGAGTAAAATATTTTCACATGTAATACGTGGTCTAAATAAAGACGATAAATCCTGTAAAAAATTTATAAATGATTGGCATAAGTTAAAAAGAGATTCTGAATTGGGTACGAAACATTTTTCAGAAAATTCTAAAGAATTGGCAAGACGAACGAGTAAACAATTAGAAATTTTAGGACAATTATCCACGTATATACCATCTTATAATAAAACAAATACAAAGAGTAAATTATGGGAGTATATGGTCAAAGCCGGTGTCGCTGAAAATATTCCTCCTCAAAAAAACCAAGACGAGAGTATTGGAGAAAAAACGAACGGAATAGTAAAAGCTTCGATCAAGAAAATGAATACTCCACAGCAACATCAATTTTATTCGACCAGTGATGGTGGTGAAACATTTCATCGCATGAATATCACATCGGGTATGAATAATACAACTAATTCTACGAGAAATAACGAATACTATATTGGGGATACTAGAAAACTTTTTAATACGCCACAACCACAACAACAACTACAGCCAATGTTTTTACCACTACCCTCTACACTACAACCGTCACAGCAGTTACCTCAACCACAACAACAACCACCACAACCACAACTACCAATAATGACATTTCAACAACCGTCGTTGTCACAACAGTATCAATCAAATTATCCTCCTTCTTCACAAATGGTGTTTCCGTATTCGCTACAATTACCGCAACAATTACCGCAACAACCACAATATACTTATTTCTTCCCTTCTAATACTCCTATACAACCTATTCCAGTTTATCCTTCTCCTTCTCAACCAGAACCCGAAAAAAAAAATACTGTATTTAATGAAGCGTTCTTGAATGGAAAAATAGATGAAATCAAAAAACTCCTCGAAGATCATAAAACCAAAAATGAAAGTACAATTAACAAAGATAACGATCAAACAACGAATTCATCATCTCTTAAAAGAGGATACGACAATGTTGGTCAATCTCCTATACCAATTAACACTAGCATTATAAAAGCTTCTGAAAAAGAATTATCACAACAAACTCCATCATCATCGATAAAAAAAAATATTCAGGAAAAATATAATACCTGGAGTGGACAAAATAAATAAACCTCTATATTTTATTTATGAGTATTTTTCTTTTTCCTCTTTTTTCTTTTCGCTTTGATTTTAATTATAAAATACATTTATTAAAAAAATTGTTGTAACTATTGAAGTGTTAAGTGTAATAAAAATCAAATTAAACCGTTAATATGCCTGGTGCTATCAATACTTTAATAAATCCTAACTTTCCTGTCACGTCTATTAGTAGACGACGTGCATATGCAAAGAATAAAGAATACAGGGGTGTAATTTGTGAGCAAGGTTGTAACCTTCCTGAAGGGTCGATTGTATATTTAACCCAAATTGAAAATCAGATTTTTTGTACTCCTTGTCCTGCAAATGAAACGTATCCTAGAACTCTAGCAAAAGGTGAAGAATGGAATTTCCTTCGTGATACTGATTGTTTTTCTACTGAAACTGGACAGTTTGGAGTTTCTATTGTAGATACGACTTTTAGTAATTTTGAAGGAATATTTGACGTTTATTCTAAAGAAAACAGTGGTATAAGAATGAGAAATTTAAGTAATGAAACATTTGAAATCGGGGATTTAATTTATGCTGATGTACCTACTACAGATGAAGTAGATGTTATGTTAAATACATATAAACTCTCGTTTCCTGTATTTGTGCCGCGCAAATTAAAAAAAGCAGCACGAAGAGTCGAACGTACTTTACAGGATACGTTGGAAAATGCTAAAGCAATTAACGAATCGCAAACGACACATTACCGACATCTGACAAAAAATAAATCGGCTAATATAATGCTTGATTTGTTTTCCATTGTTGGTATCATATTAGAATATTATAAGAACCATTTAGACGAAATAGAAAAGATTCAAGAAATACTAGACAAAATTCGGAGAAACACTCATAATGCCGCTTATGTCATGAAAACCATCTATCAAGAATTAAAACTTTTCAATGTTGAAAATGAAAGCGGGCAAATGATTTTACGACGATTACAAAACCTTTTACACGCTGCTGAAATCTATCCGTTTGGTTTGGTTCAATCTGTGGAATATCATAGCCAAGGTGACGGTACAGTGACGTGCCGTCCCGGAGAATATTTTTTTCTTCATATTTATTGACGAGTGAAACATTTTCAAGAGAAAGTATTACGATATGGCGGCTCCAAATGCTTATCATGATTTTTATACGCAACCTTCTACAAATCAATATCAAGGTGCTATTCCTATGAATGCATGGAGAACCCATGAAGAGGGTGAACCTACAATTTTTTGGCAGGCCGTTTTAGCACAACCATCTGGATTTTTAAATGAAACTTTTAATCCGGGTGCTCCAATTAATCTACCATATCAAAAAATGATTCAAGATAGTGGTAAAATTCCTATGTATTTTTTTAAGAGAGATGGAGTTAACGAAAGTGACGTGCTGTTAGAAGCAATACGAACCCTTCTTTTTCAAAATTTTGCTGCTCAACGATCTTTATTGTGGTATATATCTGGTACAGAAAAAGAGACTCGAAAATTTCTCAATTCGGTTGTAACAATTATGAAAGAACGACAGAGTCATATTGTTCCATACACGAAAATACGGGCATGGGATAACCGAATTCCTCTTCCAGGTTCGAAACGAGCTCACCTTACCGGACCTACTAGTTCTAGTATGACATTTGGATTTCATGTAAGAGAAGTGGCGGCATCTATGAGCATCAATGCTGATTTGACAGAATACTATCCACACGACTATGAACACTTTATCAAAGAACAAACAATTTTATTGGAATCTGCTATACTTGCTGGTAAAATATTTTATTTTCTTGAATTCTTAGATAATTTTGCACCGAGAAGAATTGATTACGTTTTATCGAATATGGTCACAACGACAGTCTGTAAGAACGCGTATGCAACGAAAAACACGGCTCCCATTTTTAAACAAATTGAAGAGCTTTATCTACGATCGTTTGCACCTACCATGTTTCGTAGTAAAGGTAATATAAGAGACATACTTAATCAAATTAACGACGTCATGAAACAGGTTCCAGAACGAGAAAATAAAGGGTTTGATGGGATCTTCTGTACTGATTTTGCATTGGAAAAACTTAAAACTTCGGGACAACTCATGGTAATGGATGAATATGATTTTGGTTCGGTGAATCCAATTTATGAATTAAATTCAGAAGATACAAAAGAAGGTTACATTGATATGTCGAAACTACGTGGTACTCAAGCCTTGGGAAATGTCAATTATTTCAATAATAATTTTAAATGTGCAAGTACAATGATTGGTGATATGCCCAAATACATTTGTGCACTTCCTAAAACATTTCCTCATCTAGGAAAAGAAAAAAACAGTCCACTTCGAAGTGAAGAAAGGTTAACACGATATATGGTAGTTTATCAACCATTTAAAAAAATCACATCACAAATTGCGAGAGGATTGATGTATGATGAATACCATATTTCAACCTCTTTAAGCCAACATGATAATATGGTTTTAAAAATGAAAGAACAACTTCCCAAATCTGGTCTTACTTATGCGAATCTGTATGATCCAGAAGATTATTTTAAAGAAGTCTTAGAAAGTCATGATTACTTCAAGGATGTTAATTACATGGATTACAGAAAAGCCGTATTTGAAGGAAAGATGTCGCGAAACCATCAACTTTATTTATACGACACTCTTCATCCGTTTTTACAAAAAAGACAATCTTGTGGGACTACTGTACATGCTGGTTGTGAAACGGATACTCATCTAGACTTTTTACCAGGAACGAGTGATGAACCATCATCATATGTACCAAATAATGCACTCGATCAATTTGGAGCATTATCTGTAGGTACCTCGTATCAGAATTATAATTTAGGCGGGTATGGGATGTATGGATATGGTCCGGAAGAAACTGGTACTACAGAAGAAGGAGAGAATAACAGTAACGATAGCGATGATGATGAAGAAACTAACGGAGGACTTGCTCCTAATTTACTTTCAAAGTGTCCATACTCTCCGCTTATGTTGGAAGGTAACATTCCTCTACTTGATCGAGATGATATGCTATCCAAAGTCATTCTTTTTAATTCAGAAGTAACAAAATTCGAAGACTCTTTTGGAAAAGAACTACTCGATCTTATTATGGAATGCTGCTCTAAAGTACCCAGTAAAAAACAAGCGTTTTTAGCCATCAAACTTCGAAATGTCTTTAATGATGAAGCAATTAGTTTATCGGCTAATAATTGGACGCCCTTAAAACGCATGTACCTTTCGTTTCTAATTCAAGAACTAGCAACCGATTATAAGAGTAACGCTATTCTCACGTTTCCTCGCCTCTTCTTTTTCGCTATTATGTCGATTGGAAAATCTAGCGTCAATGAAATTAGGGATTTCTTTAGAAGTATTCATATGAAAAACTATTTTAACCGAAATTTTGACCAAATTAAAGAGATGATCAAATATTATTCACATATTTCGTGTCTTCTTGACTGTGCTTTTAAAACGATTGGAAAATTTATTACCGCTACTGATAATGATTTGACCATCTTTCGTTCCTTTCCAACTTTTTCTGAAACTATTCCAATGGCCGATACAAACGAAGTTCTTCGATCTGAACTTAATACAGACCCATATTCTCAAATGTATCGGGTTTTTGAAACTTTTTTAATAACGCGAACAGAATCTGTGGTCATGCCAACTAAAATAAATTATATCGGAGACAAAATTGGACCAGATAATGATGATGATGATGATTATGATGATGATGAAAAAATAGGAGAAGACCAAGAAGATTTTGAGGAGGAAAATATACCAGACGAAGATCGCAATCTTTTGGGAATAGATTTATCGGGCCGATTCCAATGGAATAAAATTCCCATTCATTTTTTTAATACGAATTTAGTTGAACAACCCGCTTTCAAACCAAAGAAATATTGGGTTTATTTCAAATATCCAGTGGGAGAGAATCGACGTAAAACAGAAATCCTACGACATATGCGTTGTCCAGTCGTATTCTATCAAGCACGTAGTCCACGTATTCAGAAACTTCCTAACCATCTCCTAGATGCTACAAAGTATCATCCGCTACTCGCTCATTCACCTCACATTACTACTCCATATCATGCTCACCAAAATAGCATTTACAACTTACACGCATTTTGCAAGTACGAAGAAATCAATACTATGGTTAATTTACCATTTGGTTTATTATGGTGTTTTAACATTATGTGTCACGTCATGTGTAAAAGTAACGTTCATAAATACATGTTAAGAAAAGGTATACCGATGTTCCGTTCCATTCTTATTCTTCAACAAGAAAAATTTATTACGAGTAGTATCATTCCCATTATTAAAGATCGATGTCCACGAATTGAAGAAGGACCTATGTTAGTTGTTGATAAATCCAACGAAAGTCCTATCGCTGTAACACATAATCAAAGAACCCTATATGGTTTTTTAGATAAACATGCAGCTTATGCTATCAGCAATGCGGTCATTGAAGAGATTGACGAATTATGCGATATGCGACTAGAAAACCTGGAAAATATATTTAATCACCAAACTTTAAAGACACACGATAAAAAACTCTTAACGGGAGCAATAGCCTTTTTTATTCACATGAGCGATGTAGAAATGATTACACAAGAAAAATTACCACCAGTCGGTGGTAGAAGAACGGTTGGTTTGTTTAATCTCAATACGGAAACTGATTTTCGAAGTTGCGATACCACTCGAATTGATAAAGCCGTTTCAATAGCTCCTACCATGCATCCACTTGGATATCAAGAACACGTTTTAAAACAATTGGAAAAATTCGGGTACTATTACCCACTTGGCATCGGTACCGATAAAACGCATTTTATAGAAGTACCTTTTTGTAATAATACTAAAGAAAGATACGAAACATCTAGAGACAGAGTCAATTTAAAACATATGGAACTCAAATCACAAGGCGGTGTGGATATCATTGAAAGATTTCATAGTTTATTTCATGCATTTACGCGTACTCTTATAGCCATGAATGTTTGGCAATTGGTTCGTAACAGTGAAGGGAAAGACGAGATTATTTGGATACAAAATGATCCATTTTCCTATTCAACGTCGTCTGGAACAGAGTATGATTACGATAGAAAGGGATTAAAATTCATGACCTCTTCAGGAGAACCTTTTTTTAGACCAGTAATAGAATAGAAAGAAACTTTATTTTCACTATTAGAACAAAATAAAACGAAATCAATTTTTTTATATTATTGTTTTTTGAAACGAAAGGTTTTAAAAAAATGTTTAAAGCGAAGAGAAAGAGAAAAAATGATCATAACTATTTTTTAATGTAATCATAATAAAAAAAGGTACTAAGGTTAACTTCTCTCCCTTCGCTTAATTATACTAAAATAAAGATAATTATCATTACGTATTTGTTTATAATTAAAGACTTGTAGAATAGTAGTTTTCATTTTTTTATTCTTTATATCTTGGTATGGAAGAAAAAATTGCATCTTCTGCTGTGTATTGTGAGACACAGTTACCCTCTGTACCTCTTTATCATTATCATAATGTTCGTTTCGAAAAAGAAGGTGACAAAGTGTCTTTAATTTATGAACGCCGAGATGTAAATGGTAAGATCCATGTTCTTGTAGTGTATGGAATTCGATGGTGGGATTCAAACGATCAAATTATAAGTTGGGAAAAATGGGAAACCCATGGTAAAGATGAATATATTTTTTGGGGTTGGCCAGTGTATAGCCCAAAATTGACATCTCTTGACCAAATACTTTTGGCTGCCCATCTTCCATTATTCGATTTATCACGTCCGTATCAGTTATCAACTATTCATTCTGGTGGTACTGTACATGTTGGGAAAGTAATTTATTATGATGATCCCTACCAACTACAACATTTGTTTGATACTGATACTGATACTGAAGAAAAAAAGCAAAATGAAAATGATCATGATCGGGATCATGATAACGCTCTTCCTTCTCTGCAAATCATTTTAAATTTTATGTGTAATCGTTTTATGGAGCCCTATGTACGCATCATTAGAAACACATCAGAAGCGTCTGGAGGTTTGAATTTAATTCCTGAACCGGGTTATTATGATGAATTATTTGAATTCGATTTCGAGAAATTTTATTTATATATATTATATTACAAAGATATTCCATATACGTCTTTTTCAACGCAATTAATGCATCGACTTTGCAATGAAATGTTGTTGCTCAGTACAAAAAACAAAAAGAAATATAAACGTTTGTATTGTCATTTTTCCGGTTCCTTAAAAAATTTCGATTTTAATGCTTATCAAGCAATGACTGCAATTGGTCGAACAATTTTGGCAGGTGTTGCCGATCGAGTAAAAAAAGAGACACAATGTGTAGTGGTAGCGGGATTAACAGACTGTTTACGGGTTTTTATTCCTCCGGCACTGCGCGACCAAGAAAATACTCAACTTCATCTCGTAGATGCTATTTTTAAATCAACAGATATGAAGTATAAATGTAAAAAATTATCTCGTTACGTTGCAACACCATCGTGCCGTAAATTTCTTCATTCTCAGTTCAGTTTGAAAGAACTTAAAAAGATTTGTATCAATCTTTATCAATCGGCCATTGCAGTTATGGCCATTTGTACTAACAATACGTCAACAAAAATAATTAATATTTTGGATTCATTAACAGATTCTCAATCGCGTTTTCAACCTTTCTTATTCTCTGTCCATAAACACGGTGTAAAAGAAAAAGATATTGATTTAGAACTTTCAGAAAGACTAGGAATCGATAGTGAATCTGTCGAATTTCTCGTGTACAATCCTGCGACGAATAATTACGTTGAAGTATTAACAGCTCACATTTTAGGTATATCTTTCCAAGTCAATGTTTTGTTTGATAGAAATGGTTTAGAAAAACTGCGTCATTTACCTCCTGAAAAGGAAACGCATGTTATTCATTCGTATCTTTATTATGAGAAACTTATTGACGTATGTTTTAATAAAATTGAATTTCTAACTAAATACATGTCCTGTGAAAAAGGAGGTTGTTCCGAATCTCAAAAACGGCATGAAACACGTACTACGAAAGATACTGGTAAAGAACTTTTATTAAACGAACTTTATTTTTTAGCCAAATGTATGGCAAAAGATTTAAAAATTTTTAGAGGACCTTTAAAAAATGTTCCAGTAAATTATGTTATCTTTCATAAAAGTATGCTGGAAGATTTTGAAACGTGGGCCTTAGATATTAAACAATTACCCTTATTTTGGAAAAATCAAGTTGAATTTTTAAAATATTGTCATTTATTATCCCTTATACGTCAAATTCGTATTACAGAAACTAAACGTTTAGATCATAGACAATTTTATTTAAAAAATTAACAAACAAAAACAAGAGAAATAATAAAAATTAAGTATGCATGTTTAGTAGTTCATATTTATTTTTTTTATCATGTTTTGTTATCTTTTTTTTATTTCTTTTTTCGATTCGTTTAACTCTATCTACAAATTCGTGAAGATATTTTGCTAACTTGGTCCGTTTTTCAATAAGTCGTAACAGTATTCTAAAAAAATGCTTAAAGATATCCCACCATAAAGGTTTAGTAACCATTATAATCCATAGGTATAATAAGAAAGGGTACGCTATAGATAAAGCGAGTTCGGGGTAGCCCTGAAACCAGATTTGATACTTGTTAATATCTTGTGGTAAAGTACAAATGCTTTTTGCTATGGGTGATAATGGAGCATAAATGAATATCTTGGATAATCGTATAGCGCGAAAAAAATTTAAAACCTTACACAAATTATGTTTGGATATATAAAAAATCAAAATACGGAATGCGATACTTATTCCTCCTTCTTCTTGAGTAAACGGATTTTTTTCTACTAAAATACTCAATTCATCAAACACTGTATGACGAGGAATAGGATTTGTTACACTGATTCCAAAAAAATTGAGTGCGTCTTCTATTTTGTCGACGATTTCTCGTCCGATGTAAATAATTTCAACAATCGCTATAGCTATTCCACCCAAGATGTAACCGGCTAATGTTGCAGCACAGGAGCTAATGACTAAAAGTCCAAAAGCAGTCAAAAACGTTAACAAAACGTAAATGTTACATACTCGTATTACAATTTCTATAAAGTCTTTAGAAAAAAAAAAAAAAGTTTTGGTACCGAGTTTAATCGGAGTAACAATAAATTCTATTACTTTGAAAGGATTTATCATTTTTTTAATAATATTAGTATTATAACAATAAAAGTGTCATTTTAGTATTCTATGGTCAAAAAAATTTGTGGATCAATTTGAGGTGGTTGTTTTCCTCTACTTAACGCTATACCTCTATCTTCTAAACGTATGTATACTTTAGATGTTTTTATAGTATTGTTTGCACCTGTAAGAATATGGCTCATTTTTCCTGTTACTAAATTTTCATAATTTCGAAAAATACCAAAACCATCTAATTTCAATTCTGCAACACATTTTTCTTCGCTAGAATTGAGAGCGTCAGCCGAACATCCTTTTCTTAAGTGAATGGCAACATTCCATTCATGTACTGAACATAATTTGACATTATCTCTTTTTAATTCGATTTCCGTTTTTCCTAAGTTCGTGATTTTTTCTAAGGTATATTCCTGGACACGACAAACATCTTTTTCGAGATTGGTAGTATACATGGCATTCGTTAAAACAAGAATTCCCGAAGTGACAATAGAAACTAAAAAAACAAAAACGATAACATGTCGATAAATATAAGCTGCATCATCATTAGCATACGGAGAATTTTGCCGTTTTGTGATTACGTTTCCTTCCAGCGAAAGAGTTTCGTCTTCGGAATCGACTTCCGTAATAGGGGTGTAATCGTTTTCCACATGATCGAAAAATTTTCCAAGGCTCCCATTTTGAAGTGTTGCCGTAGATTGATGTACTGGGGTTTCTTTCCAAGACATTGAGAGAGTTGCGCTAAACACGTTACAGGGATTTCGTATTCGTAATCGTTTTCGAAAGTTAAAGTTACCTGTTGACTTTTTTTAAACTTTAGTAATGACATATGCGATATGAGCACGATAGCGAGCGCAAGAAAGATTAATATTTCGTGAATTGACATTTTCGTTGTGTTTTTTATTATAACATTATCAATTA
>JANCMA020664042.1:0-18745 GCA_024336925.2 Zoanthus solanderi
TATAAGTACTGTATCGTGATTGGTTGATTGAAACATTGATAGTAGGCGCACGCTGATTGGCTCTTTCACTCACTCACGTACTCAATCACTCATTCCCGATAGCATTAGTGGCTACCTGCTATATGCAGTAGCCACTAAAAACTGATGCTTTAAATTTAAAGAAAAAACTTAATCATTTGCAAATGTTCGGCTTATGATATCTATCTCCAAATCCAAACTAAAATTTAAGTAGCTGTGTTAACAGGGAAGCAAGATATACTCATCCTTCAATAAAAAGTACCTTAAAACACGAATACTTTATGCCGACAAGCTAAACTATAATTTACGATAAACTCAAGTGTAGATATGACATACTGATGAGGCCTAAAAAGGCCGAAACAGCTGTCCATGGCTGCTAGCATTCAGACTCACTATCTTTATGGTAGTTTAAATGGGTAAAGCCCGCTACCAACGTGGCCATAGTGCCCAATATAGTAGTTTCAAGTTAGCTATTAGCACGTTTTTGCTATTTATACTTGAGTTCATCTTTATAGCCACATCCCACAAGCACTGCACTTTTACGATGAATATAATTTACGATAGAATATTTATTGTAACACTACTCACTGTGCGTCTAAAGTGAGTTCATCTTCCTCTTGTAAGGCAGCATCAAGAGCTGCTTGCACTTTTGGTGCTACCGCTGGCCCCTCGTAATCGCGAGTGGTTCGGTTAGGCATGTCCAGCTCAATCATGATAATGTTCTCTGCCTATTGTGTAATATGAAAATCATCAGAGCCATGGTACAAAATACACAAACAGAAATGCTTGGTTTTGTTTTTGACTGCGATTATATTTTGCTTAGTAGCAACTCCCCTTTATGTAAAACCTTTATTGAATTAACCGGGCGTTTCGAAGTCGCTGGAATTGCATTGGCAGTATGTCTAGTATTATTAATATTTTCTACATGTCACATAAGACAAGCAATGTCGTATCCGCAAATGTTCGACACAAACGTTCATTGGTTATAACAATGGTTTCTCTTCCTTTTATCTAAACACTACATACATTGCTCCTGGCGCAGGTTCTGGGGAACTAAATAACTACACTAGTATAAGCTTTGACTTTATTAAGTTAATGGTCCTAAATGTCCAAAGCTTTTAAAAAGAGTATCAACAATACCAAGGATTCTTTCGAGGAGTCTAGAGTTGCTTGCAACTTACACTGTTTTCAAGATCTTGTCTATGCTGAGAACGCTGCCATCGTTTGTATTAATTAACAAGATATGATTTAATGACATAATGACA
The DNA here is from genome assembly GCA_024336925.2 of Zoanthus solanderi. NCBI lineage: Eukaryota > Metazoa > Cnidaria > Anthozoa > Zoantharia > Zoanthidae > Zoanthus > Zoanthus solanderi. The sequence goes on from JANCMA020664042.1 coordinate 1,284, forward strand.
CTACATTTCACTCTGAACCGATTCTCTGTCATGGTCATTGTCTTCAGTTTTTCAAATGGCTTACCTTATATCTAGGGTGACCTCCCATTGCTGCAGCTAACTTTGCATATTCTGTTATTGGCCTTCTACTGCCCAGTGCAGATACTGGACGTTTGGCCATGGTCTGCTGACTGAATGATGGAAAATAAAAACTTTTAATGTCCCCGTAGTCACGAAGAACATGACCAAATTTAAGGAGAGGTTTTAAGTTCTTCTTTTACCTCGTATTTTGTGTAATTGGTTTCAGCTTCCATTCCTCAGTTTCTTCATCAAACACAGCACGGCTCATCAGCTTGTTCCTCTCCTCCATGGGAACGAAATTTTCCATTACGAGCGTCCTGTTGAACCGGGACAAAGGATTGTACATGTTAGGTAGTCCATCCTTAAGAAATAAAACATGTTTTCCATGCCTGTGGAAAATCGCGGCGAATGTTTGGGAGAATTCAAGAGCAGATCAGTGAAAACCCAAGACGCAGTCGAGGGTTTTCACCTGTTCGAGGATTCTCACTAACTTTGCCGAGATGTTCAGCAGGCTATGGAGACACGGACAACATGTTTCATTTCTTTTATAAAATTATTATTTTTTCAAAGAGAAAGACGATACACGAAGCGCGTACTGTAAATTCTCACAACTCGGAGACATTCAAGCCCACATTGCTCACATCATTTTCGTGCTTCATAGCGCTATGAAAACACACTTGTAAACCAATCAAAACGCACGTACTATCCAAATTATTTTATAAACAAATATAAAAACACAGTTTCATTGTAGAGGATAGGTAATATTTAAATCTTTGCGAGACCACTTTACTTTGTTAAGACTCCCTTATAGTTAAACAAGGTAGTAAAAAGACTGGTATCAACGTGAGCCCTGTGTATATAAAATATCAATGTAGCGTTACATGATATAAGAAGGGAAAGATAGAGATTTTAAATCACTACATTATTAAAACCAAACTACAAATGTAAAAAATTGTGAAACTGAAACGTTAAAAATTTTAATTAAAATTGTCATATACAATAATCAATTATAAAAAAAAGACTTCTTGGCGGTCCTGTTCTTACACACGACACTCTTAGTTTATTAATTTAATTATTATATACAATAAATCCATTGTAGTAAAAAGATTTCTTGGCAATCCTGTTCTTACATGCGGGACTTTTAGTTTATTGCTGAAGAAGCGGTAGCGACGTCAGCGTTCCTATTCCCGGAGAGAAAGTCCCAGCATACCAACTCTTTTTCTAGCCTTTGAAAAGATATATCTTGTGTGTGCTTTCCAAGACAATGTTTTTTCCAATATTACAAGATATTCGAATTAATATGCTCGTTGAAAATAAGTTACGATGTTTATTTTAGTCTTCGACCGTCGCTAATTTTTTCGCTCTTGCTAAAAAGGATCACTTCAGTTTTTTCTTTGTTTAGTAACAGGCTATTTTGCGTTATTCAGTTACTCATCATCATCCTTTGGCCTCAAACAAGACTCCTTTGACAAAAGCGTGCCACACGTTCTTGTTCTGCATTGCTAGACGTAGATCCTGGGTTGCTATTTCAGTGTCCCTTGATATCATTTCTGGGAAAGTTAACTTCCTCGATTTCACTGGGTGGTACCTCGAGCTCCAGAGGAGGAGGCGAGATTTAGGCTCCCCCCTGGCTCTGCTACAGTGCCCTGAGAAGATCAGTCTCCACTGTGTCAGTCTCACAGAGACGGGAGACAGTTGCCCGTATATCATGGTTACATTAGTAGGCCAGTGGATATTTTGGACACGTCGCAGGAGGTTGGTGTACGTTCCATCTAGCCTTTGTTGTTGTTTGAGTGTGAGGGTCCATGTCTCAGCACCGTATAGCAAGATTGGTTCAATTACTGCTGTGAACAGCTTTATCTTCAGGTTGTTATCAATGTTTGAGCGCCATACTTTATCATGGGCATTACAGGCTTGCCAGGCTAGTGCCTTTCTGGTCTTGAAATTCTTGTAAGAGCCCATGATAAATGAGCCTAAGCATTTGAAGTCATCTACGCGCTTGATGATCTTTCCATGTAAAGATGTTAGTGGTGAGGGATCCAAGGATGACGCGATGTATTCGGTCTTTTTATCGTTACAATGTAGTCTAACAAGGGAGGCAGCTGTTTCGAGGGCATTGAGTAGAAGTTCTGCATCATTGATATGTTCTGAAACAAGTGCTAGATCGTCGGCATAATCAAGGTCTGTTATATACTGTGCAGAATGTCTCCGACTTCTTCTAGGATGTAGCTGTAACCACTTCTCGCTATTTTGGTCGAGTGAGAGTTGCAAAACGCAATCTAGCACGATTATATATAAGGGGGCTATATGTCACCTTGCAGTACTCTTGCTTCAATATTGAAGAAGTCGGTCTCTCCGTCAGGGTTGATAATGACGGCTTTGGTGTTCGTATGTAGACCTTATTGCCTTTACAACATGGTCAGGGTTTCGAATCGAAACATATCACGACGTCCTTCTTGGGTCTATTCATCTCTCCAATGATTCTTCTCAGTGGAGAAGATTCTGATTCATACAGAGAATAGGATCCACCTGAGGGATAAGACAGTTAAGGATAAGTTTGTTATATATCTTTGTTGCTATTGGGATGAGTGAAATTCCTCTGTAACAGAACGGATCTGTCAGGTTATCTTTCATTGGGACAGGTATAACGCCCGATTCTAGCCATTTGGAAGGATGAGTGAAATTTGCAAAGGTGTAGTTGCATATATGTAGAAGCAGATCATGGAATGTTGGATCTTTCCATATTATAGCTGGAAGGTGGTCGAGGCCTGGGGACTTGTTGGCCTTGATGAGTTTTACTACCACTAGTAGTTCATCAGTAGTAAATGGCTCAGTTGAAATGTCTAGGTTTTCAGATATTTGGATTTTGGGGAGTTGCTGGTTGTTGGAAGTCGTTGAAGGACTACCGAGGAGGTTACACAAATGGGACAGCTAGTTCTCTTTCCTCTTTTCCTGCGAGCCACCCCTGATGGTAATTGAAGGCCTGGTCTTACGACCTGTGATTTCATTTTTAAAATGGTTTTACAAGCTGAGGCATGCTTCTTTACAATGCTCTCTCTTTCCAGCTGGGAGAGTTTTCCTTGAACGAGCTCTGACTCAGCAGAAAGATATGCTTCGTCAAGATCCCTTTGAGATTTTGCGATTGCCTTTCTGGAAAACTCAGCTTGATTATCCTGGTGCCGTTTTATTACCATTTCTATTTCTTTTCCGTGCTTTGATAACAAGAGAGTGGGAGCTAATGCGGTTTGACTTTGTTTTCTTGTTCTGCGGGAGAGTGCTAAGAGCTACCTATTCGTTTGCAGTGATGATGTTTTGGTATCTACATCTACATCTACTTTATTATTTCACAACACCTTGCAGTATATCGTGAAAGATCAAAGATCAATAAATAAAATTATAAAAATATAAAAATATTATAATTATAAATATTGTAGTTAAGATTAATTCATTGATTGAATATAATTTATACTTAAAATGTTAATAGTAAAAAGAATATATGTATATAACAATTAAAATAAAATAATATAGATTTACAAGCCTTGCTTGTAAAGCTTCAAGTGAAGTTCCTTAAGTAGTAATTGGCAAGCACCATGTACTGTACACGCTTTATCGTTTATAAATACCTGTTCAGCTTGAGCACATGAATCAAAATCCTAGTCTTACGTTGCCAAAGTTAAACGCGACCAAGGTTAAGAATGTGTTGACGCAAAAGAGGATGTCACTCAGGCATGAATGCGTCGCTATGACGCAGATTCGATAAAAACAACGGCCGAAAGGGTAAATAGAAGAGTACCTCTCAAATATATATAAGTGACTGGTCCATGGTTGTATATCTTCAACCACGTTTGACATCAAATTCGAAGATACTTTCAGCGGCCAGTCGGAATTTGCTCTACTCAATAACCTTTTCAAAATACCGCCCGAGCATCAATCGTGAATTTATTAACTTATCTTACAATGGTGCTTTTTAATTGACAAAATAAAGTTTCATTTGTAAAAAAAATGTCTAAGAGAATTACAATTATAAAAAAAAACTATTTATGTTTTAATTATAAAAACAAATTACTGAAAGAATTGTTCGATCGTGACTTGCATCATCAACTGGTAGACCGCTTCCGACCTGATATCAACTCGTGACTATCACATGAAAGGAAGAGAAATTACATAAGCCATAACAAATATTCTTTTTCGTTTTGCAATAAAACTGTCATAAAGAGCCAGTACTTCGCTAGAAAACAAAAAACTTAAGAATTTTACGTACCTTAAATCTTTTCCTTTTGTTTTAATCGTTCTATTAGATAAGAAGTTTTACGTATTGTAAAACTTCTTTAGTCCCGGCGCCTTGGTCTCTTTCTGAGGGTTTGTGAGTGCTTGGAACTAATGAGCGCCTTTGTGTATGCGAAAACATTATTTACTTCAGTAATAACCGCTGTCCAAACTTGAGCTGACTGTAATCCCAGGAAGCCCAGCGTAGTAAAAAAAAAATCAACGACAGGCATTCAGTGTAAAATACGATTTCAGCGATTGAGATGCCAGCTGGAGATTGTGCTAAAGGTCAAAGGTCCCTTTTTTGAGTCTTATGCCAGAAAATTTTCTGGTTTGGGTCAAGGATATGTTCTCCCCAAAATTTTAACAATGAAATCACTAAGAATGTAGCAATGTCTTGAAATAAGCACCAGTGGGAAAGACTGTTTTGAAAGATGAAGCTCAGTGAAGAAATAAAACATGTTTTCCTTGCCTTCATAGCCTGGTGAAAACCGAGGCGAACGTCTGGGAGAATTCGAGAGCAGATCAGTGAAAACCCGAGACGCAGTAGACCGGGATAGCCCGCGGTCGCGAAAATATGAAAAAGTTTTACCCCGTTAAAGTTTCACTACATTTGTGTGAGTTAACCAAGGAATTACAGGTTTTCACAAGAAGTACTGAATATTCCAAGGATGCTTACACAGCCTTGATTTTAAGTTTGTGATCCTGAGCATTTTAACTCTTTACTATGTAAACAGCGAGTAGTTTCAAACATAAAGCCACGAGTAGACTAACTTCAACTGAAACTTTTAGAGTATATCGAACGTGATATGGTCTAAAGAGACAATCTGGGCCTCCCGTGAAATAGTGATAGTATCGTCTGAACGAGAACTCGTGACTCCAGTGTGACTAACAAGCTGACGCAACCAGCAATTAACGTTTATGATTAGCCAATCAGAACGGGTCCTCATTCAACTATTGGCCAATCAAAGCTAGCGTGGGACTTTTTGGTTCAATATTTATGCTGTCTGCCGCTTTCTGCAGATCCATTCTGTGTTCCGCGTTGCTGGATGGTATAGCATACGTTGGGAGATATTAAAAGGTGCGAACATTTTTTCCTCTTTTGAATTTTGAAAAACTACTTAGTGTTTCGTTTTTTTTTTGTGATGGTTAAAGAAACTGATATACAATGGAGGATGCATTTTTTTTAGCCAGTTCGATCGTTATTTACTTTTGTTGCCTTTGGACCGGACATAAACAAAGTGAAAATTGCAGGCTGAAACCAAAAATTAAATGACTACGGAGTAGATTTTTCTGCCAAAATGCTAAATATTTTAAGGCGTTTTTATTGTCTTTCGTGCACATTCTAATCAAGTTTGATAAATGTTCAAATTTAAAACACTGAAAATCAGCATAAATTAAATTCGTTTTTCAAAGACCTATCTTGAAGTGATCGTTCATTGTAAATTTTTTAAGAATCCCAAGCGAGTCTAGGAACGTTTTAAATAAGCTTTTATGTTTGGTTTCAAATTCAAAACCATTTTTAAAATTCTTTCGTCGTAGATGTGATGATCACGAGTTGGTGCGGTTTATATCTTCACGTGCAGTCTTGGATCATGTGACAATATTCCAGTGAAATATACGAAAATAAAATAACATAAATCATTTTCGATAAATATCATTTATCTAATTTTTTTCATATTTTTTAATAGAATTAAATTACTTCATTTGAGTTGTGTGTTTCAACACTCATTTTTTATTGCAGCTTACAAGAATGAAGGTGTTGTTAACATTAATACTTTCCGTCGTTGGAATAAGTATATGTCATCCTGTAGAGGAAGGTTTACATAACCCCAGCTGGAAGGCATGGAAGTACAAACACGGAAAAGTTTACAAAGATCTCAAAGAAGAGAGAATTAGGAATTTTGTATGGCAAGATAACCTCAAGAAGATTATCAGACATAATGAAGAGGGAGGGCACAGTTACACTCTTGCTATGAATCATCTTGGAGATCTGGTAAATGAAATAAAGAAAAAGATCATTTTTTAGTGTAGTGTTACTTTTAACTTTCCTTATGAAGACTATTTAGAAAGAAACACTTTAGAATATATACCACCACCTGGCATGGTCGGCCTACTGTAATTGTAAAGTGCCAGTTAATTGTGTGAGAGCTCATGTTGTATTTGCACCCAGACCAACACTTTATTGCGAAGGTGCTGCCTTTGCTTTGTTATCTACAAAGGTTTTTGCACCTAGACCCTCAGAGTGTCAATTGGTTAGACATTTGCATCTAGGCCCCAGAGACTGCACATGCTTATATACGTGTGTCTGTCTGTCATGTGAAAAATGTCTGTACATCTTAAATTGCATGGTAAAGATGTATGATCTCCCCATTTCATTAGACCAGTTTGATGAAAACAAAGCAATTTTCATGGACTCAATTATTGAATAGCCCAATTGCTCTTCAACTTCATGTGTACCATGCATGTTTGCTCTTTAACAGCTCACTGGCTGGTTAGTATATTTAATTTCTGCTTTAACCTTACAGATCTCTGCCTTCCGACCATAAGGTGCCCAGTTCGATCCCCGGCTCTGCTAAGATTTGAACTGATTTGTGTGACTTTCTTTCCCACCTAAGCTAACTCAGCTTTCCATCCTTCCGGGGTAGGTATATGAATACCAGCGTCTGCTGGGAGCTAACTTGCGATGGATTAGTGTCCTGTCCAGGGGGAGTCAAAGACTCTCATCCGCTTAACACTACAGAAACTGGAGATAAGTGCCAGCTCCATGGGCCACTAGGCTCATAAAGGATTTAGCTTTAACCCTACAGGCTATGTAGTATATATGTTTGTTCTTCAACCTCACTGGCTGTGTAGTGTGTTTGTTTTTCAACCTCTTAGGCTGTGTAGTGTCAATATCATTTTTTTTGTTCATGGAGACTTGGTAGTAATAGTTTTAAAACCTTGTACTTTTGATTTTTTTGTGTAGACTGAAGAAGAAGTGAAGTTGACATTCAATGGTTTCAGGGATTTTAAAAGCAAAAATTTAAAGTCATCAGCTTCTTCATATGACAAAGCATCAACTTTTCTTCCACCTTCCAATTTGAGAATGCCGGAAACAGTTGACTGGAGGAAAGAAGGCTATGTAACACCCGTCAAGAATCAGAAACACTGTGGATCATGTTGGTCATTCAGTGCGGTTAGTTGCCAGGCATTTGTTTTAAATGGGAAATCAAACCCTTCACAGCTCTAAATGTTTTTAACCTATACCTAAAATTTTAACTGAGAATCCTCTGGAGAATTTTAAAACTGATCGAAAGTCACTTAAATTGTTTTTGCACCAGTGGTGTAGTTACTTTTGTAGGTTATATCAATTAGTTTACATTTCTGTGAAAATCAATTTATTATGCAAAGAATGATTGTCTTAATTTGGAATGATGAATCTAATTTTTTTTTGTTTCTTGTAAAAGACTGGTGCTCTGGAAGGGCAACATTTTAAGAAGACTGGCAAGTTGGTCTCACTGAGCGAGCAAAACTTGGTAGACTGCTCATTTTCTTATGGTAACAATGGCTGCCATGGTGGGCTCATGGATAACGCATTTAGGTACATAAAAGATAATCGTGGTGTTGACACAGAAGCAAGCTACCCTTATAAAGCTGAGGTAGGTTAAAAGAGTTCTTTTCTATTCTTAGCTATAAAACTTTTTATTCACCATTTTTTGTTTAAAGTTACAATGTTCTAAAAGAACAAAAACAATGGTTTCTCATTTCCTATCCTTTTGTTCCCACATGCAACAAACAGCTGTTTTTTCTAAATACTAATGATTATCAAATTGTTTCAATTTTTTTTAGTAGTTTAAAATTGCGTGAAACAGATATTTTGCTAAAATGTTTTTTTTTTAATTAAGAGGTAAAAGTTTTTGCTCTTTATGCACATGGCATTATCATCATTATATCCATATTTTGATTAACATGCAGTGTGCCAGATTTCTCCAGCTTCTGTCACTGCGGAGTAATCTGCACAAGGCTGCAGCAAACAACACTTTGCCATGCAACCCTGTCTTGCCATACAACTCTGTCTTGCCATGCAACTCTGTCTTGCCATGCAACTCTGTCTTGCCATGCAACTCTGTCTTGCCTTGCAACTCTCTTGCCATGCACACCTGTCTTGCCACGCAACTCTGTCTTGCCATGCAACCCTGTCTTGCTATGCACCTCTTTCTTGCCATGCAACTCTCTCTTGCCATGCAACCCAGTCTTGCCAAATTTTAGAAAATTACTTCTTAGAATAAAATAGATTTTTAATTCTGAAAACTTTATATTTTAGGTTGGTAAATGTCGATTCAACGAATCTACAGTTGGAGCTACAGATTCTGGCTTTGTGGATATACCAAGTGGCAATGAAGAGGCCCTGAAAGAAGCTCTGGCTTCTGTAGGTCCTATTTCTGTAGCAATTGATGCAAGTCGTAGTACATTTCATTTTTATCACAAAGGTGTTTACGATGATCTAGCCTGCAGTCCTGTTAAGCTTGATCATGGTGTTCTTGCTGTGGGTTATGGCACTGAAAATGGCCAGGATTACTGGCTGGTAAAAAACAGGTTTGTATGTTGAATATTTTTTATCTTTAATTTTAGTCTTGTCGCAATTTGTCAAATACAAAAACATTGAAAAGTGGTTTTTAAATTTGATTAATTGCCAAAGAATCAGTTTTAAGGCTCTGTTATACTACATGTAAGTTTCTCAGCAACTTCCATTACTGATATCGCTGTTACAAGACAATTCATTGGCGATTCAGTTGCTGAGAAAATAAAGGTAATGTTACACATTCAATTTGCTCAGCAAATTGTATTTATTTTGGCCAAATTTTTAAGCTGGGGAGATTAATTTTATTTGGTATGAAATTTGGGATGGCAGTTAGTGTAATTAAACAAATGAGCTCTGAGCATGCGCTCTTGGTGAAAGTGTCTCAAAAATTGCAAAGGAAGTTACTGTAGGGGTAGTAACTAAATAAATCTTAACTAAAATTGAAACAAAGCCGCATTTTGCAGTTGCTGTCTTGTCTGAAGTTCTGCAAACTTCTTTACCTGTCCAGTCTTATGACTATAATTATATATAAATTGTGTACTGACACTTATTGATATGTTTTATGTAATTTTGCTTTGACAGTTGGGACACTGTATGGGGAGATGAAGGGTATATCAAGATTGCCAGGAAGAATAATCTATGTGGAGTAGCCACCAAAGCAAGCTACCCTCTAGTCTGATGACAGGATGGGAAATAGAGAAAATATATACTGTTTACATATTGTTTATATGTACAGAGAGAGAAGTAAAAGTATTTACATATTTGTCCAAGGAACAGGGAATTGAACGAACCATATCTTTAAGCTTTTATTGTTTTGGCGACGTAATAAAAATTTCTCTTTCATCAAATGACACAAAATTTTGAAACATAAGTTATATTTTAATATGTCTATAGATTGACCTTATTCATATTGACGACAATTTTAAAATTCTGTTGCCTTCGAATTCATTCAGCTTATTATAGCCTGTTTTGTGAGTAAAACTTTCAAAAGAAAAACCTTAATAAAAATTATGCTTTTTTTTAAATGAGTCTAGTTGGGCTAATTCGAATAGAGACAAAAGAATATCACAGTCGTCACCATTCATGAATAAGGTCTGTGTTTTGATTGGGGGAAATAAAAATCTTCAGATTATCTTGACTGCACATTTATTATGATTGTTTTGATGTGATATTTAAAGACAGAAAACAAAGTTTGATTTCAAAAGCCAAAGAACTTTTGAAAAAAGAATATATTATCAGCTGTCACTGGTGGTAATTTAGTTTTTTTCTACAACTTTGCATTTTAAAAAGCAGGTGTAGTTTAAGAAAATTGAATAACATATAATTTACTTTATTGAAAATATCTGTCAGAGGGTTAAGATGTGGTAACACTGCCAGAGCTATGGTTATAAAAGACTTGGACTTTAGTTACCATACAATGGAACTATGAGACTATACAGCCCTATAGAACAAGATTTCAAACAAAGAATATTCTGTCAAGTTGCTGAGAGTCTGCTTTTTAACTTAACAATGATAACTGATATTCTGGATAAAACCCTGCTATGACTACATATGAAAACAATAGATTTGAGGGGTGGAGACCTGATTGGTATTCTCAGCGTTTCTTGATATAATTAATGTATAAAAATTCCTTTACTTAAGCTTAAACTTGAAATACAAATCATATTAAAAGAATAAACCTATTGCATGTAATTGTACATTTGTTTTACAGGAAAACTACTCGTAATTTGCCACATTTCTTAAATAGTAATTCTTTTCATTCTCTGTCTGTCACAAAACAGTGTCATTTGTTATTAATTTTGAATTGCACTAGTAAAATTTAGAATTTAGTTGCCAACAGATTTTGTACATTGTTCAAGAAATTCCTTTCTTTACCAGGGAAGGGGGATGTTTTTAACATCCGTCTTAATATCTAATGCATGTTTTAAGTTAAAAGTTAATTCATTTCAACCCACTTTTATTTTAACCCACATATTGCATTCTACTCTAACTTGACTAGCTCGCTTATTAATAAGGCCGAAACAGCTGTCCACGGCTGCTAACATTCACGCTCACTCTTTTTTTAAGGGTTTTAGAACGGGCTTAGTTCCTCTGACCCGCGATGCCATAGTGCTCTATTTAGTGGCTGTGTTATTACCACAACACAGTTATATTCAATATTCCAGACACATCCCACAAGCATAACGCTTCTACTTTACTTAAGATTTTTTGAAGCCAGCCGAAACCAAGAGTTGAATTACAGGCAATTTAGGCGTCTGCAGATGTAAAGTAACTGTAAAACTGACGTTTTGAACGATCATCGAGGTTATGTACTCAATTTAAGCAGTCGCGAGAAGTCTGAAAAAAACTTCCAGGCTTCAACAGGATTCGAACCCGTGAACAGCGATACCGGTGCAGTGCTCTCAACTGAAAGGGTTGTCCCGGCTTCTCTTTCTTATTGCTCTTAATGTACGAAACCACGATCATCCATAACGTCATTGTTAACACCGCGGTACAAACTCAGTCCCAATAATCATAAGCGAGACGATAGTTCAAACGTCATTGTTTACACCGCGGTACAAACTCAGTCTAAATAATCATAACCACGACGATCCTCCCTAACCGCACTGCAGTACAAACTCACGCCTCAGTTATCAATAAACAAATACAGATTGCAATAGTTGTTTGTGGTGTTGTTTATTGTCATTCTTTACTTTATTTGTGCTGCTTTTAACAAATTCCCGCATGCATTAAAGTAGCTAGAGCTTTTAAAGTCTGAGTAACCGCTTAGCGGTGATCAGCAAGTGCTAAGCTGGTTTGTAAGTACTGCCTCACAAGACTAAATACGGGTATGTGCCACACGACAAAGGTTTACTTTATTTTTTATAACAATTAATGCATGGGGATTCACGTTTAGATCAAAACCGTAAAAGGGGATATCCTTTAGCACGAAAACTTCTCTTTCGAACGGGGTTTGAAGTTGGAGGCCTCGGCAGCACATGCCCACTTGCTTCAAAGCTAAGTACCACTCGGTCTATTATTCATGGTCAGAAATTAAAAGCTCACATGACATATTTTTCTGCACTTTTTAAAACATTACAGGAGGGTTATGGTGATGAGGCATACACAAAATAACATAAATATAATGAAAATAACTACTGCTATACTATTAAAGCAACCACTGAAGATGTTTCAAAATGATTAATGCGAAACACGTGCTGCAATATTTACCTAAATCCAAATCTGAGATAAGAAATACAAATTCATTTGGTATAACAACAACGCTGGAAAGGTCTTACTAAACTTTTAGTTATCTTTAATCCTATTACTTCATTTTAGTTGCCTTTTACCGACCTTTAAGCAAGTTTAAAAAAGCAAGAACAGGAAACATTTTGGTCAATTTTAAGAGTGATTACAGAATATCACTCAACTTAAAAGCGTAAGTGCAAAGTGACAAATTGAATTAATAAACTACAAACTACTGCTGCGTGGTACTTGAAATAATGAAATAGGCTGTAAGGTAAGTTTATATTATCATGCTGTAGAGCTTCCACCAACAGTTCAATCCTTTTTCTTTTCCTATGAAAGAGCACAAAAGTATAAATGAATAAAATTAATGGTGTAAGTTAGAATACATAATCGCATATGCCAATTAAAATTAGAATAAATCACATAAGTTTTCAAAGTTTCCCATAATTGCCCGAGTTAAAAAGTGAGTTTTGAGTTGATCAATGTCCGTCTTATCTAAATGTGGACAATGTCACTGATTCCATGTTTCTCTTGTGGAATGGCAACAATTGCAAGAAAAACTAACAGAGAAGCCACATAACATCAACATTGTATTTGCATAGGCTACATTGCTATGCAACTAACTGACCAATCAAATTTGAGTAGTTTTGCCATGAAATGTTCCCGTTGTGAGCCAATCAGAACGGAATGGCTTCACCCTCTTCCGTATAAGAATAATAGATTACTTGACGTTAATTTGAGTTCTACAACATTTCTCCACATTCTAATATTTACCTTCCACAAAATTCAACCCAAATTTCGTGTTGAATGATCGTCATGGTTATGATTTCGAATGACTATTACCCTGCTCTAACAAAAAGCTCAACACTACACTCCACAACTTGTCACATGTAGATAACATACAGCACTAAATACTTAAACGAGCTAGAAATGAAACTTAGACCACGGTAGTAGAAAAAATTTACGTGATTGGTCAAAAGCTATCACATGACTTGGCATTACGTAAGTCGACAACCTTATTACCGTGCTCTAATTTCAAATTTTTTGCATAATTTTTATGTGTCATAAAAAAATGACCGAGACGGCAAGATTTGCAAAAGAACAAAAAGACGAAATTTCAGAGATTACAAATACAAAATTAATAACCGAGGGATTTAACTCATTATCTCCTGATTACCTTTTGAGCCAGGATGACCATGAGCCTGCGGAAAATGTTGATGAAATCAAGAAACAAATCCACTGAATGCCTGAGTAAAAAAGAGACACTGATATGAAACATTCATAGAGTTTTAAACATTTTTTACATCAGTGAGAGCTACAGTAAAATGCACTTGTTTGAGCTTAAATGAGCTTTCATTCTAAAACAACGATTTTGCCAAGCAGCTCAACTCCTTTCAAAGACTCAGTAATTCTGTCACATCACCCTTACTTTTAATACTTCATTAACTTCAAACTCCTAGCCACATACAAAGCAATGAATAACCAACCCCCCCCCCTTATATAATTATTATATTCAATATCTTCATCATTCAGAAACTCTACAATATTTTTATTTCAATTTGAGAACTGCATCTCACAAACCCCTTCACAAGTTTTGTTTCCAAAAAGAAGACATACATTCTGTTCCAAGTAAAATTTTCTGCTGTCACACCAACTTTAAGTAAAAATACCCTTTCCAAGTCAATAATGGATAAATAATGATTCATATCCTGCTGTGTTTGAAAAGCTGTAAAAAAAGCTTTTAAAAACTTTTTTAAAAGAGCTTTTAGTAATGGGTTTATCTCACTCATCCTGTTTTTATGTCCAAACTTTTAATTTTATGTCAGTTTAGTTTTTTTTTAAAAACAAAACAAAAATAATTATTATTCGTATTTAGGCCAAACTAAGTTTGTTTATGGGACAATCTTCCTTACCCTGTTTTGACAGATCTATAGCAGTTAATAAAATTGAAGGGTCTAGTGCAAAAACAATGTAAGTGATTCTTGATAAAGTTCTCAACTCTCCCTACATTATCCCTGTTATCTCTTCATAACTTTTGGGAGAATTAAGCATTTCATACAAAGTCACTTACGTTGTTTTTGCACTAGGCCCTTCAATTATAAATAAAAAATAGCTTAGAAATTTACAAATATGCTACAAAAAAAAGTAGAGTAAGTTTAAATTATTTTAATGCTTGAAAATAAAGACTGGAGTATCATTTTTCTCCTTTGTGCTAAATTTTGTATTAATTTGAATTCCCAATAGCCTTTGCACTCTGAACTAGTTACCAAGTTTCTGCTTATTTTGGTGCTTCTGGAATTTAAATTGGTCTGGTCATATAATATTGCACATCAGCAGATTTCTAATCTTACATGTAATATGTAATTCCATTTATAAGTGAACAATGAAAAATATTATGATCATATTTCAAAAGAAAATGATAAATATAAATTTGATTTCTTTTTTACAACTGTAATAACAATGATAATAATAATAATAATACAACAACATAATTATAATATTGAAATGCTAGTTTTGAATAATATAAATTTATTTAGCAATGAGAAACAGATAATGAACTATGTTGCATAACATACCAGACATAATCTTTGTCCCCTCTGCGACATTTCTCAACAATAAGCTGGGTGTCATACAGCACCAGGCCACAGAACACCAACAGGCCACCATACAGATGAATCTGTGTATGTAATAACAATCATATTGAATTCTTCCATCAGTATACAATAATCGTGACAATGACTTGTCCACACATTATTCTTTTATACCGTCAGTAAGATAATTATAAAATCATTCTATTCCTCACATGTTTTTAGATTTTTCTCCTCTAAGAGACAGTAAAGAAAACCTTTGCATGAATCTCAGCTTAATGTACTGACATTTGAGCAGCCATAAATTTTCATATTACAGTCTTGTGTGCCCAGCCGTGGCCACCCTGCATAAGTTTTGTACAAGTTTTTAACAGGTTTCTGACAAGTTTGATGGCTGTTGATTTCTGAAGAGCCATTCACATCGCCCGAAAATAGACAAAGGTCAGGAGGGCAGAAGAAAGTTTTTATCATGTGATCCATCAAACTTGTCAAAACCTTGTATGGAACTTATGCAAAGTGGCCACAGTTGGGCGTGCCAGACTGTAAACTACCCTTAGCAACATTTAATCCTTTTTTATCTCATCCATGTATAAAGTGCAGGATGAGATATTGTGATGGGGCTAAAATGTCACTCTCTCTTAGTAAGGACTTACTAATGAAGTTTAATCACAATCAATGGCTTTTTTTATCTCACCTGGTAGATCAAAGTTGAACCAATAAACAGATTTGCCAAGGACAAGAACATCATGATTGTTAGGGCTGACATCAGAGTACCTAGTTCAAATGAATGGAAGTTAATTATTATCCTATTTTTGCATCCTAATCTTGCCGTTGCTCGCAGGCTCAGGCTTGATGCTATCCTGCTTTGAGAATTTTTGTATGGACGACCGTCTTAAAATGCTTTGACTTCATGCGACTGTGGTGTCTTGTGGACTAATATCGATCAGCTTTGTTTTTCTACATCGTCGGTGTGGTTGTTTTTTGGAGGTGAGTGAAAGTTTGTTGATTTGTTTTAAAAGCTATTGCACAGAAATGAGTGGAGTTATTGATCAAAACATCAAAAAGTTGTGCAGTGATGTATTTTCTAGGAAAGAAACGTTGCGTTTCATGTCGGACTTGACGCCGAATTTTTGAATGCACTCCCCTAATTTCCAATTATTACTAGTTTAATTTCAATTTTTATCCTTTGGGTTTCAAAAAACTGTACTAGAACAAATCTTGCCAGGGCCTTGTTGATGACTTAGATAGAAAAAATTAAGTAAGCAAAGCTGGAAATGAAACCAACCAGAATAACATTAATTTTATACAGCTCACCTCCCAAATACAGGAATGTTCTCTGCTCTGCCCACAAAGCACTCAGTGTGAAGCAAACAAATATCAGTGTGGTGGCCAGGAAAGCTGTTGGGACTATGCTGTATTGGACAAATGAGAGCACATCAAATATTAACCACCAGCTCTGCATTACTACATGATATCCTTCTCATTTGGGGTAAGATGATCACTGTTGTAGAGTTTTGTGACCCAGAATAAGGTTTGTTTAGTTTTGCCACTATTATTTTGATGCACCTCATTGAAATTAGAAATTTATCAAGCTTAAACAAAAATAAACTTGTTTTATTAACTTCTTATTTAAAAACTCTGCAACAATCAAATCTATTCTTGTCCATACTGTAGCTGTGTAATTATTAAAAACTAAGATTCATGACATAGAGACATTTCTGATAAAAGTGATGCTTGTGGCTGAAAATTGACCCTTCTGATAATTCAACTATGTTTTGAAAGTGTTGACTAACTCAAATACATAATTTTCCTGCCCTAAAGAAAAAAATCAGTAGCAAAGAAGTTATTTAGTGTTTAATACTAAGCTTATATGAAACTACAATTGAAGGGTCTAGTGCAAAAACAATGTAAGTGACTTTGTATGAAATCCTAAATTCTCTCAAGGGTTATGAAGAGATGATAGGGATAACCTAGTGAGAGTTGAAAACTTCATCAAAAGTCACTTACATCATTTTCAAATTACCTCCTTCAATTCTGAAAAGTTTTTATAATAAGTAATCAAAAACAACTTTATGCCGTAACTCAAAGTTCTTGAGTAACTGGGGACTGTAACACTTAAGTTCCTGTAGTTCTATGTTGTCAATAAGCTACTGTACCTGCCTTCTAGTCCATATTTCTAATTGGAGAACAGCTCAGATTTTGGCATAAAGGCTAAGATTTTGAGAACAAAGGTCAGATTAAGATCAGCCACTGAAACCTCCAAGCGCATGTCAAACCAATTAAGTTTGATTTCAGTTCACCAAGATGGGAGGCACAAGCTTTATCCTTTTGATCCTGGTTCCCCTGCACCTTCGCACTTACAAGTACTATATACTTTATAAAAATTATGAAACAAACCTTGGGTTGATATGTGTCACAGCTTCCATTATGGGACCTAAGCCAAGACCTACAAGTAGCAATGAAGACAACTGGCAAAATCACTACTAACAGTGTATAAATATCTTCAGTTTGGAAATAACTATAGAAATGTCCTTGTTGACACAAGCTTCTTTTTCTAAGAAGAAAAAACTTCTGAGTCATTAACAGGAATCAAACCCATGACCTTCTGATTAATTACTACGTTAAGTAACCTGTTCCCTATGTAAGTTCCTGTAGCTCAGTGGGTAGAGCATCTGACCGGTATCATAACATTTTCAAACTATGATGCCAATGCCGAAACTCTGTTTCAAGAGCTTGGCTGGTATAATTTGAGTAGT